>JAOBBB020141793.1:0-12634 GCA_025331005.2 Zoanthus gigantus
TTAGACCGCTCGGCCACCCTGACCTGTACAGAAATGGAATGGAAAAGGCTAAGCAGTATATTATTATGGTGGTTTTTCACATCAATTTTTTCCTAAATCTTCCACTCACCTCTACCCCAATTCAAATAAATATAACATATGACATATTTGCTTTGAAAAGAAATGTTTAGCAATTCTTTTGCAAAAACTTAAAAGAATTTCGAAGTATAAAAACTTTCCTGATTCTAGTTCTGTGGTTATGGTAACAGTGTATGAAGCCTTCTCAAATCACCTTTGAATTAAGCAATGATCATAAAGTTTTCAACCTCAAGTTATCTAGTAAATAATAATTATCCCTGGAGTCCCAATCACACATTTCAATTACGAAGGGGTCCAAAGGTTTCTTTAGGTCTGAAATTTTGGCCAAAAGGGATCGTGAAAAAAACACATGCCTTTTTTTTTTTTTGGGTATTGTATTTTGATCAAATAAACAACATCATAAGGGGGATATATTTGATATTTTCTGTATATAGTTTTGTTTCTGACCAAAACCAAAGCTGAAGTTGGCTGCTGGCATGTTTTAAATTTCTAAAAAATAAATAATTAAATTTTCCAATGCAATAAGATTTTTTGGATGTGTTAAAATTTCTAAAGTTGGGATTTTTGGGGGGTAGAAATACCAAAAAACATAACAAAAGTACAACACAAATTCTGTTCTGCACACTGGCCAAACTCTTTAGGCAAAATATAAAAACTTAGCATACATAATTTTGTTACGTATGTTATTAGATTTTGAAACTGTAGCATTGGTAAGTAGCTTTTGTTAATTTTTTGGGCTTTTCTTTTGCCATTGCTTAAAACTGTATACTACACAAATGTGATAGATTATAACAAACTGGGGACCCTGTGGTCAAAAAGCAGGAATCTTATAACCGTGCTAACCATGCCCGCCCGTATTATCAATATTAACTAAATACTAAATACATTTTTACACAAGCACTTTGTTTTCTTCTTTTTAAAAATCTGTTTGTGATTTTACTGCTTATGAAAGATCTTTCCAACACCTTGTATACATAAATTTTATATTAATTAAGACAGTATCTACCTGAATGCACATATATAATAATAATTTAATAACCTTTTTATATACTGTTTTCTGTCCCTCTCCTTTCCCTAAAACAAATAATACATACACATCACAAAACAGTCATGACACAAGCAAAAACAATGGTCATTTATAGGTAACATTCTTACCTCCTATGATACACATTTTGATGTTAAAATCCTTCCGACTCCTCAAGTATTGCTGTAAAGAAAAGGTGAATCATAAAATAAGTTGGATTATTTTGTTTCCTTAAGAAATGAAACAGGTTAGAAGAGTAGTGAGAAGCAAAGTATGTATGAAACTTGAAATGTGTTTCGACGATACCAATCAAATACAAAAAGCTCTGGTTAAAACATGTTTGACTAAATCAAAAATAATCGATAAAGCAATTTTTGCAATTAGTATATCCTTATATATCATTACAGAAGCCACATCTTTATCAATAAAAAGCGTTACTTTTTAGCAGTCCTGTAGCAAAGACGAATGCCAACAGTATAACATCTTTGGTTTAGACGTTAGGCACAACAGAACACCGACATTCCTTTACAGCTCGCTTGTAAACAATTAGATCAAACAAATTTCGATGAACATGCATGAATAATAACAAATACTAGCTCGACCTCGTACGAGGAGCAAAGCCTTCCTACACTCACCACAGCTGAAGCAAAACATCTCGTCCTATACTGAAAGTTTGGTGTCTTGCAAGTGAATCGTAAGCATAAAATACCGGTGTCAGCCAAACGGGAGGCAAGACTATCAACGTGATCGTGATACATGTCGCCTCCCGCTCCATGTGTCAACACCACGGCATAACCTGCCCAAGAAGTCTTGCGTGGCACATTGATAACGCCGTCTAGCTCTCGATCTTCTACAGGAATTCTGACCTTAAGTATCTGCAAAGAAAAATAAAAGGTTTCCTTTGGGTAACACATATATAAAACAAAGTCACGAAGTACTTAGTTTCACAAACCTGCTCCTCCATTTTCTTCCTTGGCAACTCAACCTGGCAATTTTGTAACACGAGATTGTGTCAAACTGACCAATCGGAATTCGACATGTTACTAGGCGTCAGAATGGGGACAAAATTCGAAATCATTTTTTATGTCGGCACCAACTTGTTGCCCTACCGATACCAAATCGTCACTCAAATCGTCGTAACTTGGTAATTGAGTCGTCGTAACTACCTGTTCGTGTTGTCGTAATTTGGTATTCGTGTCGTCGTAATTTGGTATTCGTGTCGTCGTAACTAGCTGTTCGTGTTGTCGTAACTAGCTGTTTTTGTCGTCGTAATTTGGTATTCGTGTCGTCGAAACTAGCTGTTTATGTCACCGTATAAATTTTGTCTTCGTGTCACCCTAACCTGATCTTCAAGTTGTTGTAACTTTGTGTGATTGACGATTATTTCAGTGGACAGCGGATGTATTTTTCGTGCCACATTGGTCACGTGTCTATTTAGTCTTCAATGATGGCAAACGAAAAAGTAGGTGAAGTAGCGTCGCTTCTTAAAGAAGCCTTATCTAAAATAGAGAACACTTCCAGCGACAACAACACTTCTAGCAACAGCAATACTTTTAACAGTGCAATAGAGAGAGATTTAAAGTAAGTTTTTGACTTAAATTTTTGATTTTCGAAGCGCTTTTTACTTTGTGTACGATTGGTACAGTGTGACTGTTTTAGGAGCAACCCTGTTTTATATTTGCCTGTTTCAGTAAGTTAATCAGCTTAACTGCCAAATACCCTGCCACTATCGGTAATTTATTCCTGCACATTCCTTTTTCTTAAAAAGTAAATGCGCAGTTAAATCGAGAACAATATTGGCAGGGTATTCTGCAGTTACTCCCTAAATACCGGTTATTATTCATTTGGTTTTAGGATTTGTTGGTATTGTGCAAGAGTCAGGGAATTTAGTTCACTATAGTTTCTTTGACGAGTGGAGCCAATGGCAAGTTATAAGTCTTGCTGGAAACCATCACGATTGTAGATTAATAAAATACTATATTTTATTCTCACACCTTATACTGAAATACTGAAATTTTGTTTCTGTTTAGACGAGCTTTTCCTTCCCTTTCTGGAGGTGGAAGTAGGTCCCCATTTGTTACATATAAAAAAGGGAAACGCACAATTCCAAGACCAGCCGTTTCTTTCTTAGTCAAGTCCAAAGAAACCTGGACCCATGATTTCTGTCTTTTGCATGCAACAGAGTGTGAGAGAACTCCATCCCAAGAATATGTTAGCACCCTTAAAGAAGCAGATTTAGGGAAAAAAAGAATAACTTTCCATGACAAGAATGGTGATTTCCATCACCTTAAAGATACACTGGAACAAGAGTATTGCAAGCTGAAGTCTCAGCAAGGTGCTTTTGAATTGATGAGGGCAGAAAGAGGAGGAGCATCAAGACCACTAAAGCTCATTTCCATGCCTAGCATTGGATATACAGTGCCATACCTCAAGGAGAGCATTGGAAGCAACACCTTGGTTTACATTAGACCAATGAAGAGCAACCTTCCCCTAGACAAAGTGGCTTATGGGGTGACAGGTCACTCCCCCCTGACAAAATGTCCTTCCTGTGGAGAGATGGTCCCCATCATGAGGCTGCGGTCACACACCTCCACCTGCACTTTGGCCATCCATGTTGATGAAGATTATGATGATGAGAAGGACCTTACCAAACCAGTATTTGATGATGATACTCACTCTGAAGCATGCACAGCAAGTAGCTCCAAGAGGGAGAGGGATCCAGAGCCATCCACAAGTAGCAAGAAGGACAGCATAACTATTGAGGATGAACCAGATTGCTCATCTGGGCCTGGGGTAATTGACAAGGACATTGCTTCCCTCAAATCCATATTCCCCAACGAACAAGATGACATCAGGGAGGCACTGATGACATATCGCAGCATTGAGGTTGCAGCAAATGCTCTCTTTTCATCAAGTAAATCATTTCAAGAAACCAAGGAGGAAGATACATGCAAAGATGTAGTCAACATCTTGAGTAGACTTAAAGATAAAATGAAATCTTTCCTGTCAGCTGAACGACTCAGACTTGATGAAGAAGATGTTGTTCTCGACTTTCTACAGTACTACAAAGCAGAACAGTTTGACCCCACTGTACTAATAACAGTGAAGTTCGAAAGTCAACCTGGCATCGACTCAGGTGGTGTTTTGAGACAGGTATATACCATGGTCTTCCGAGGCTTAATAAAAGCTGTCCAAGAGTACTATTATTAATATTCAGGCACACTATTTTTACAATAGATTTAAGGTGTGAAGCCCGCTACCAACATGGCCAAAGTACCCATTATAGTGGATTCAAGTTAGCTACTATCAAGTTTGTGCTATCTATACTTTAGTTGATCTTCATAGCCACATCCCAAAAGCATTGCGCTTTTACTACAATCATGAATGAAAGCAGTCTGCTTGAAGTTCATGCATAATTTCGACTGTTCTAGTGTAGATATCAATCCCATAGCGTGAAGAGTATTGTAGGGGGTTGATCCTGGATGTCAGTAAACCCATCAACACAGCCATGTATTTTAATAAGTTTATGACTTCCATCCATGTGCCAGAGAGAACATGGACCTTGAACACTGTAGTGGCGTCGGTTGATAATATTCAGTTGAGTTGCTCTTAAAAGTATACCAGCAGGGTCAGTTCTCCACAAAGACGCTCTTACGCGATTCCACTGTACTCTGATACCCTGACCTAACAAAAATCCTTTCATTCTTCGGATTCCACAGTTGGGAAAGTTATAAAGGATATCAGATACTTTTGAGTCCAAAGCTTCGTCCGAAACATCATCATATCGAGGCATGTCTGCCCGTAAGTTGTAAAACTTGATTCTTCAACTGATTGTTTTGTTGTTGTTCTGAAAACTTCAGCAATTGTCGCAACAGAAAAACCATACCTCAAATATAGCTGTAAGCTCTTTCTTGGTATATTTAGTGCTGGTCTACCTACAGATCCAGTATATACAGGCTGACAAGAAGGCTGTCCACTATCAGACCTGTTCTCTACAGAGAGTTTTTCATGAGCTGTCAATAATAACTGAAAAACCTCATCTGTTACGAAATTTCCCATAAATCCTGGCTACAAACACATAGATGAACTGCCTGGTCGAGTTTGTACAAACTGTAGTCGAGCTGAAGGCGGTCGTCTCCATTTTGACGCACACTTTCCAACAAGCGAATTACTTCTGACAATGCTGAGCTTAAATGGCTCTTTAAATTTTGAGCTGGCGAAACACAAAGATCAAAATTCGTTGTATCTGCCATTTTCTTTTCTAAGAGACGCTCGATCGCGAAAAAAGTCACTTTCAACCGCCATGTTGGAAATTACCCAGAATGTCTAAGAATTGTAACACATACCGCTGGCACCCCATACTGCAGTCGACGATACGAAGACCCAGTTACGACGACACAAAGACATAAAATTACGGCGACACGAATACCAAATTACGACGACACAATACAAAGTTACGACGACACGAACAGCTAGTTACGACGACACGAATGCCAAATTACGACAACACGAACAGGTAGCTACGACGACACAATTACCAAGTTACGACGATTTGAGTGACGACTTGGTATCGGTAGGGCAACAAGTTGGTGCCGACATAAAAAATGATTTCGAATTTTGTCCCCATTCTGACGCCATATGTTACACGTGTTTTTTATTCGGAGACGTTGGATGCAAAATTTTACTTTGAAATAAAATATCCTTTATGGAAAGACAAATAATAAATGATTGTAATGAATTCTTAAACCTCAAAATGTTTCTGCTATCCGGGCGCACAATAAGCAATCGAAATTCTGTAACACTTAGCACTCTCATAGGCAGCGGATAGGAGCCCGGATGGGGTACTCCCTTAATTGACTACACGGGTATGTTCCGCTGTTCGGGGTATGGTTTTCAGACCATCCAGTCTAGAACAGGGTGTAGAAATCACTGACATTTTTGTCTAGAACAGGTTATAAAATTTTACAATATTTACAAACGGTTTAGTACAAGGTCATTTAAAAATTCTTTCCGAATGAGAATTCAGTTTGACTAGGTAAATAGTAGGTTTTGATGTACGTGAATTTTTTGGTGATTCACAGGAACAAACAGACAGCAAGACTCCATTGTCCCATTTAGTTGGAACGGGACGGTGCTCATTTGCCGACCTCGGAAGGATGGAAAGCTGAGCTTAGGCGGAAAAGACAGTCTAAAAAATATTTAAATCTTGGCATCGTCGGAGATCGAACCGTGGACCTTGTGGCTCACTTGAAAATTTTTACGTGAGGAGTCCTAGATACCTGAAAATTTTCAGATACACGTAGACGTGAGATGTTTTTAATTCATAACCTCTTCCGCAACAAAAACGTTGCGTGACTGTCTTATTCAAACAAACCGTATATATTTATATACTTAGGTACATACGTACGTACGTCACATACATACGTACGTATATACATACATACATATATACAAACAAACGTGGACTATATTAATTTTATGCACGGTACAAAAAGTCGGTTTTAATAGTTACTTTTATAACAAAAAAAAACGATTAAAACTGTTTTCCATGTTTGGCCATACTCTAGGCTTAAAAGCTGACTTTCTATAGTCCCTTGAGGTCTCGGCTGTTCTCATTTCTTTTGGTAGTTCATTCCACATAACTGAACCTGATAGGTTCATAAATACAATTGGTTACTTTGTACTTTTACATCAGTCAACAAGCTGCATAGCAACACATAGAGAGTTTGTGTGTTGGGCAAAAGAGGATTGATAGATTTGAAATCACGTTAATCGTCTAGTCATCAGTAATGGAAACCGAGCTGACTTGCCCAGTTTGTTTAGAGTTATTTGAACGGCCTGTTGTATTGCCTTGTTCGCACAATCTTTGCACCAAGTGCGCTAGAAGAATTTTGGAACCTCACGGTTCACCCAAAGAATGGGCCAAATGGGTCGCAGACAACAACGTTACAAATATCAAGTCACATCTGGAGCCTGATGTTAAATGCCCCAGTTGTCGGCAGAAAATTCACGTTGATCCACACGGAGTAGATGCACTCCAAAGAAATAGAATTTTGGAAAATGTCATCGAGAAGTTTAAGGAAGAGCGCCAGGTTCCAGGTATTGTGTTGAATGAAAAATTAAAGTATTGCATTTTGTTTTTTTTTTTTAAAAAAACACAAAAATTTATAACAAAAGTTTTTTAAAGGTTTCAATTTGTCTTATTTAAAAGAAAAAAACGAATGTAAAGAAACCGCTTTAGTTTCCTAAAATCAGATGTTTTTCAGTTCTACTTTCCCAACAACATTTTAGTCAAAAGTACTGATCAAAACAAAACTTTCTACATCAAACAACTGGAATGAAATAGCTGTTAATAATTTAAGAGAAAATCACATCCGATCGGAAGGTATATATATTTACGTTTAACATTACTCAGTTCTTTTATTTGTGAGTTGGCTAAACCCAACATGTGCAAGGTTGAGCGATTGTATTATAACGAAATTGTTTTGCTAGAGAACTAACATGTCAGAAAAATTTTTGTGGCGTTAATAGATAGACCATCATTGGCATCAATTTTTTTTAAAACACCGAGTTGAATCGCGGTTACGAGAACCGTAAGAACTTTTTGTGATTGGTTGAGATCCATACAGCTTGTTATAAAACATTTAGTGTAACGAAGAAATATATAAATTAACAATTTATAGTACCTAATATACCTAATATATAGTACCTCGATATGATAAACAAAAGATTAAAATGCTATTTGTAACGCAGATTTTATTTTGTTGTAACGGGGAGTAATTCTTGTGTTCTTAATCTATTCTTAAATGTGGTTTCCATGCATTGGTAGAGCAGCTGGTTTTCCAACTATACAATCTCGTGGGGGGACTGGGGAAGCGGGAGGCCGGGAGTTGAAGAAGCGGAAAGCGGGAATCCTATGAAGACGGGAGGCGGGAGAATTAAATATGCGAAACGTTAATTGTTTTTATATGTAATGGTGTAATAGGTGGAATCAAAATTATAAAACAAAAGTAACAAACAATAAAACAATAATGTTTGACTTTCACCAAGGTAAAGAAAAAACAGATTCGTTTTGTAGGCTAAAATATGATAACTTCTGATAAATCCTTTCAATGTCGTGGGCCATCAATAATCATGGCAGCAATCCCATATGTCCTGCATTTGTCTGGGAGGTACTGACGTGAGCAAATCAACAGGTTACTTAAAAACAGTTTTCAGAAACTCAAGAGAGAAACAAGAACATTTAGGACCTTTTTACGATTTATGGTGTTCAAGGCCATTGTATTGCGTTTTTTTTCTTTTTTTTTTTGAATCGGTGGTAAAAAAAATTACACATGGAAGACCTTCATGGGAATTCGCTTGTTAGAAATTGATTAATAATTCATTCATAAGTTGTTGCATTGACGTCAGCTTTTTGAGCACATGGTTGAGTGAGCGAGGGGTGTTGTGAATGTTAGCGAAGGAAAGTTGAAAGCAAACTGTGAAAATCTGTGGATTTTAGAAATATATACACGTGAGAATATTGTCGTTAAAACATTTCCGACACGCTCCTTATGATTCAAAGTTGGAGCTCACAAATATTTTTTCTAAGTGGACGAAGTGTGTATTCAGTTCGTGCTGCTTCGAACAACGTTACAGTACTCAGTTATTTTTTTAGTTGAAAGCACTAAGGGTATTCCAGTTTGAATAGGAAGCATTATAGGATCATATTTTGAACCACTACTGAGTATCGCACGGATTTGAAAATTTTGTAAACTCATTTATTTTCCCGACGTGTTGCAGTTGTAAATGGCCACTTTCTTCAGCGGATTTACAAAATTAAAACATTTCTACGATGCTTTATATGTTCAGCAGTACGTGTGGGTAAAACCACAGGAAACGAGGAAAGTACTAAAATACGCTGTATGACTGAAGTTCTTTATACTATCAATATTATCATTAAAATAGATCTTTATGCTATCAGTGTTAAAATCAATTCTCTTTGAGGCTTATGACTAGGCGAGAGAAAATTTACAAAAAAAATTAATGGTAAAAGAGGCTGGAGGCCAGGATACGAGAGACGCGAGATGCTAACTGTGGACAGCTGTTTCGTCCTTGCATGTTAGGACTCATCAACACGGTATAGCTTTTCAGCCACAAGCAAAGAGCTTCAAGAGAGAGTTCAAAGAGCTGCTTGATGAGTCCTAACAAGGACGAAACAGCTGTCCACTGTTGCTCCAGTTACTTGTATTGTAGTTACTCGGGTAAAGCCGGTTGTGCGCATGCGTGTTGGTTCTGGCCAAACCGTGGAGTTGAGTCGAGTGTGGGTGGTTTTTGCTTTCTACTGTTTTACTTTAGAAACAGAATTTTAAAGCAGATTAGTGAAAAGCCGAGACGCAGTCGAGGATTTCCATCTCCTCGAGATATTCAATCAGGCCCAAAATACAAGGCCAAAACTAACATTTCAGGGGTAAGACCTGACGATTAAATCAATGCAACCCAAATCACGTGACATTTTGTTAATGCCTTTAGGAGTAATTATATAATTCCCGCTTTCAACAAATTGCTTGTTTTACACCGAGTATTAGTACGCATGTGCTATATATCAAGTCTCATTCTACGCTCTAACAAGTCATCGGGGGTGAGGTCTTTTTATATTCAGGGCTCTTTTACAGAGAGAGGGGGGAACTTAATAAGAAATTATCTACACTCAAAGACAAAAAAGCCCTGTAACTGTAACTTCAAAAAATCTATCATACCATAAAATTTACGTCATCCTATATCGGGCAAAAATGTTGAAATCAAGTCGACGATTTTAATGATTTTCATGATACCCCTATTTATTATGTTTTATAATTGGTTCAAAAATCTGATTTTTTTCGTACGTAGTGAACATAGCAACTTATATTCACCTGTGAAAAATAACACTGTTGCTACGGTTACATATAAAAATCGCTTCTTTTGATGCAACGCTTTGTCAGCGGTACCTTTGTAAAATTAATTGGTGGTTGGTTTTATAATGTATAGAATGTTACATGGCCGCGCAGAGATACAAAATTATTTATCTGGTGTAGAAAAATAAAATGAAATAACTTGTAGGTAATATTTCTCTTTCCCTTTAAAATATAAGTATCTTAAAATAAAAGATAGATCAAAATATTTTTTCGACAGGAACTGCTTCAAAAGATCCATACCCATGTCAATTTTGCGAAAACTACCTTCCCAACAAAGCAACTTTAATGTGCGAGCAATGTGAATTCATGTACTGCGGCAATTGTTTTGACCTGTGCCACCCCAAGCGAGGCCCTTTAGCACAGCACACGATTGGGCCCCCGACAAAAAGGGTCCCCAAGCCAATGGATGACAACATAATGTGCCATATTCATTCAAACGAAAAGCTTGTTCTTCACTGCTTTACCTGCAAGATTGCTGTTTGCTATCTTTGTAAAGAAAGTGGACAGCATAAGTCACACCACGCAGAGCTCCTGGAGACAGTCTTCAGGAAAACAAAGGTTGTACAAGATGTTATTAAATTTGATAAGACATATTGTGATTATCAAAAATCCCATATCATACATAACAAATAGTTATTATTATTATTTTATTATTAGTAGTAAGAGAGATTTAGAGAATACATTGAGAATAAAAATAAACGCGTACTTTGTTTTGGAATCATTGTGACTCCATTATCAAGAATTTTAATTTCAGTAAAACACAGATCTTATTTATACAAATAAATATGCAAATGCACTAGATTATATATACTGGGCAACTAACGAATAACGGACGTACGCGTTTATTTTTTTTTATTAGTCCAATATTTACTTAACACTGTACACAGTATTGTACTGCACCTAGTTATTTGTATGTAATAACTGAGTGGCATTGCAATGTGATATATTATATTAATATATTATACAGGCCCTTGAAATGCTAATTTTACCGTCGAGTGTTGAAAAGATTTTTTATGAGCGGCTACGACATGTAACGACATTTATATCATGTGTCAAGTTACTCCATGTAATGTCACATCTTGTCACGTCACGTCTTTTTCCATTACTTCATGTCGTGTAATACCATATTATATTTTCAGAAAGATCTTGAGCAAACTCTTGCAAGTGTTGTTAAAAAGAACGCCGTTACTCAAACTCTTCTGGAGTCACTGGAAGGAATGTGCTCAGTTACCAAGGTAGATAAAGCAAGTTATTGTTTTGTTTGTCTTTCAGTGATACATGATGTTCAATACTGCTACAGTAGTTCTAATATAGTTGGGCTTGTTCAGTGACACATGGTGTTCAGTACTGCTAAAGCAGCTCTAATAAAGTTAAAGGGCTTGTTTAGCTGCCCTGTCTCTGAATGTGTTTGAGTCACCGTACGGATGGTGCCCAAGACCGTAACTGATTTGCGCACTATAACATAGTAAAGCTTTTTAAATATAACATCTCTGGAAAACTTAAACATTTTGGCTGACGTTGATTTCTTCATATCTTCGTAGTTGAATATTTTCCTTCTTGGAAACTCTTGTATAAAACGTCTTTGATCTTCAGCTCAGGCTTCGGAGAGTAGAAAATGGTAACGGGAATAAGAGATTAGTAACAACAATGGTGTTACCGATGTTAATATCCCGTAGTACCAAACATCCCACATGCACAGAAGGGAACTTCTGAGTGACGTACTTGAAGTTGGGGTGACTGAAAAATATCTGAAGAGGGCCCTCAAGAGCCGAAACCTGAGCTGAAGATCAAAAGACGTTTTATACAAGAGTTTCCAAGAAGGAAAATATTCAACTGCGAAGGTTTCAAAAATGGCTAGAAAATGTTGTTAAACACAGCTATAAATTCCCGTGAAACTCAACACTGTGATTGTTCTTTTTATTTTATGTCCTTAGTTAAAGTGGTTTACATGTTTGAAATTAGTACCGCATCGGCCACTGGGGTGCAGCACATATTCGGGCGTGGCGCTTGTTTATTTTTTGGTCTCACTGCTGCGGCGTTTATTCGGGAGCAGCGTTTATTCGGGAGCGGTGCTTAATCGAGTAAATACGGTATTGTAAATCTCCGTAAGCTGAGGAAGAAACTAATCGTACGATTAAACGTTTTCTTTTCGCGTCTTCTTTTTAATCCTTATCCGGATTCACTTTACAGAAATCGGCCTCCTTTGGAGCTGGATCCAATGGACGCGACAGCCCTGCGCCAAACAGACAACAGGTGCTCACCATCTTCTTATCAAAAGGATGTTCTCACGAATTAAAATAGAATTTATTTTATCTTTTAATGCGAGTTAGTTCTTCAATAATGTATTTCTAAAGATTTTTTGAACGTGATTTTAGTAGATATACTATTTAAATTTCTTCTTGTTCTTCTTCTTGTTCTTCTTCTTGTTCTTCTTGTTTTTCTTGTTTTTCTTCTTGTTCTTGTTCTTGCTCTTCTTGTTCTTATTCTTCTTGTTCTTCTTGTTCTTCTTCTTGTTCTTCTTGTTACTCGTGGTACCACGAGTCAACGTTTGGGTTCCATTTCTTTTTCTTTTTTTTTCATGTCGCGATTAGCGATTCGG
>JAOBBB020141851.1:0-12634 GCA_025331005.2 Zoanthus gigantus
CCCCCAGGCTGGCATCATAAAGCTAGAATGGTGGGTCGAGGCAATCTTCTGAAAGAAGCCAGGAGAGAGAGGATATATATATATACAACATTAACACAAGCTAAAACCATATTATCAATTAATTCCAGCAAACACTACTGTTAAATAAGAAACAAACACGTTGCCGGATCTAAGCTCTTGATTGAATTATTAACTAGTAACATTTTGAGAAAGCAGTCTCCTGGATTCTCAAAATTTACAATATGTTGTGTAAAACTAATGACGTCATTTAATAAAAGTTAATTAACAATCAAGTATATTATTTAAAACTTTCACCAAAACAAGTTATGAACTAATGTTACGAATAATTAATCTACAATAAATCACTAACTTTTAAAATTTTGAAAAAACATAGCTGTCAACTTTGTTTTACCATGGCAATAATGTTAACTTTAATAGCATTTTTCGGTACAAAAAACTTGTTTTTATAGAAAAATTCGTCAAAGGGTTTTAAAAAATGAAATTACCGCGGCCGGGTTTTTTTGAACTCCCCAAACCCAGTCCAAATAGGATAAAAAGTTAGTTTTCTTAATATCTATTTTTTGGTTCTACAAGAAGAAAGACAGAACAAACCAAACTGTAACGATACCTGTTGCCACATTTGCCAAGATGGGAAGCATGAAAAGAATGAATGCCTTCATCTTTGCAATTATTTCTCTTCACCAGCTGAAATAAGATTCAGAACCATTAATGGAGTGGTAGAGTTGGTTTGAAAGCAAAGACAAGTTGCATTATTTTTGCTCTTAAACTGTTCAAAGTTTCCGCATTACTATACAATATATTTCAACAACTTTATTATCGTATCAAGTTAAGCAGACCCCGTGTGCAATCTAATCGTGGACGCTTATAAATTATTTTACATTTTAATTAGCAACAGAGAAAAAAGGTGGAAGCTTATAATCGATTTAGAGCAATGAAAAATTATTTACAGCACGTTCTCGGATTGCGAACTGTCCTCGCTCGCTCGAACTCGGGAGTTTCGTCATACGTCCCCATCTCATAAAAATTTATTGAGAAGGTCTTGTTCCATTATTCCGACAAACGGCGTTTATAACGTTAAAACAAAAATTGCGAGGGAACTGAGCACTGTTCCAGTAAAGCAGCTTTGTGTACTTCCGCCGGTTGTACGCCATATTAAATTTTATTACATCCGCTTTCTTTGCTTTCTGTTGCGTTTTTAGAAACTTGTTTCCCTTTATTATGGACCCCAAACGTAAGTTAGAATCTTCTGATGGCTGTGCTTCAAAGGAAAGGAAAATTATCTCTATGGATGTGAAATAAGATAAAACAAAATGCTCGGAAAACGGCGAAACACAGACAAATCTGTGACTGGCTTTGGCATTTATGTTCTCATAAATTATACAGTATTTGAGTTCCGTCTTACAAAAATTGCGTTACGTAGGAAAGGAACCCCGAAGTAAGTCTAGAATCCCTTGCAAAAGGGATAAATCAATTTTTGTAAGCTTTTGCTTTATAAGGGTTAGAGAATGATGTGAGTATTTTGTTTAGAAATAGACGCACGCGCTGGCCACCAGTTCTGCGACCAGCCAGAGAGGGCAGCGACCTTCGCTCGACAATTTTAAAATATTAGTTCCCCTGGGTCCGCCCAGTTTTGGAGTTTCTTTGTGTGCCCGTGACCAATCAGTTTTAAGAGCAATGTCATTCAAAAGATCTGTTTAGGGGATGTGATATTGTCGAGTGCCTGTCCGCTGCCCTCTCTGGCTGGTCGCATAATTTTTCACTTTGACGTTCGAATTTTAATGAAGTAAACATACCTTGAGAATTAGAATTTCTCATGATAAGTCTTATAAACTTTTGAAAATGTAGTTACTTATGAACTCTATACCACCAACACAGAGCTTGGGTTGCCTGTGTTTCAAAGCTGTGAAATATTCTGGTTTGAAGCAAATCAAAAAATTTTTTCGCGAAAGTGATCCTCCTACGGTACATATTTTTCCTACTTCGTGGCTTCGATTCCTTCAGTTGCACTTTAATCTAAACAATTTGTTATAACACGGCAATAGGCCCATTATATCACATTTCATAACCGTCGTATTTTCAAACTAAAACAGATAAATCTACTTCATCGATAAACATGCACAAGGTAGGTGAATGTAGGTTATTCTGCTGGAACATCAAGTAAAAATAAAATAGAATTATTCTTAAAAACCCTAGCAGTTATTGAACGTTTTTATCAAAGCTTTCGGCTTCTATCCAGAGCCATTTATCAATGACGTATATGCATGTTGGTGTCCAGTCCTCATTAGGTAGGGGACAACACGGCTTCGTAGACTAGGGCCAACTGATACCCAGAGTCTCTGTTCATTTCCGGTTCACGTTGGTAAGTTGAGATGGCTTCTCTTTGACTTATTTTTCGTGCTCTCCAGTGGGTCCCATGGTTGATTATTTTAACTTTTGGCCAATCGATGTTGATATTAACTGTTGGTATTTTTAAGAATTTTTTTTTCACATGTACAAGGTATTTTTCTTTCACCATTTGAAAATATTGCCACGAGTTTTTTTAATTTTCAAACTTCATATAAAAATCGGAGGTACGGTTGGCGTATAATTGGTATAAAATCTCTCCCTTCCAACTACAAGGTCCCCAGTAGTTCGATACTCGGCTCTACCAAGATTTGAATATTTGTATGACTTTTATCCCTTCCGAGGTAGGTAAATGAATACCAGCATCTGCTGGGAGCTAACCTGCGATGGATTAGTGTCCCATTCAGAGGGAGTCAAAGACTCTCATCCGCTTAACACTACAGAAACCGGTGATTAACGCCGGTTGTAAGTACTACAAGGATAGTAAAGGATTTAGCTTTGGCATTTGAGATAATGAACGTTTTTGGTAAAGGAAAAACGAGAGATAAAAAGAACAGGGTGAGAATTTGGCAAATATCAAATTTGATATAACTTTTGCTTGTCTCTTTAAGAATCAAAAATATTTAGAACTCAAGGTTAGAGCCTTATCTTTTCTATGAGTTTCTGTTATCAAACGGCTGATCTAAAGGTTCTTAATATCAACCCTGGGCTAAACAAAAACTCAAAGTTATTTCGTCACCTGATTTCCATACATTTCATTCGTAAAATAAGTCTTAGATTTTCCAAAGAAACAACTAAAAATAAAATAAGTCTACAGACGTTTGTAACTGAGAAAATGAATTGAAAATACTAGGTTTTTGCTTATCCGGTTTTTAACAACGAGATTTCGTACTATATGTGCTTTGTTTGACCTTTTTTGGTACCATCATAAGCTAGGTTAGTAGGTATTATTGAAGGTTAAACGATGGAAAGATTTTTTAACTTTATTTCTTTAAATATATAATCATTAAGTAAAGGTTTCAACGTGTGGTTATCATTTTTCATTTCTTTAGATATTAGTCATTTAACCTAAAAAAGAATAGCTTTCAACCTTCCTTCGTCACGGGGAGTTACTGCACTACAAACATCGACAAGAAAAGGAGAACTGAAGCACACCCATGCAAACTAAAAACTCAGGTTTCTCCGAAAACATACTAAATCATTGGTTGATGTAGAAAAATTAAGAGTAGTTATTCATATTAAGCAGCAGTGTTGCGTTTCTCAACTCTTTAAAACCATAGAATACTAAAAATTTTAAATCAAAACTCCTTGGATATTCAGAGAATCTGACTGGATGTACCACAAGAATTGCCTTAACCAGCTGCTGTAAAAAACTTTCATTTATCTATTTCAGACATTTGAAGAAGAAGAAAGGAAAAGTAATAAGGTTATTTTAAGAACCCAAAACTAAAATGGTACGGTTGATAATCAAAAATCTAAAGCATGAAACTAAGGAAATACTGCATACTTAGTCATAACTGGTAATAAATAAAAATAAAAATGAAAGAAGCTATATTAAAACGTTTCGTATACACATTTTGGTATAAAGTTAAATGGAATTGAAAGAAAACTTTTGAGTGAGGAAAAAAGGATCTTACCTTGCGTGAAAGAGCTGCCCAGTAACTCTGACCCTTCTGTAATGAGTATAACTTCACTCACTGGAGTGCTCAAACAGTCGCCAAGCGACAAGTGAGATCGGTTAGACACGATAATTAGATCTATGTTACGTCTAAAACAATAGCTAATCTTAGTTTCCGAGTATTTATTTACACTTATAATTCATTCTGCATAAAACGTTTTACTCTAAGTGAAAAAACAAGATTCAATGTTTTCTTTCTAATAACCGTTAATCATATTATTTAAGGACAATTTTTGGAAATTGGTTTTATATTTCATTTAAATATATTAATAAAGCAGCTTAAATTTCTATAATGGAAAACAATTTCAACATGTCAAAGAGAATCAAATAGATTTTAAAATAAGTATTTTAGGTTTTCTTAAACATGAAAATAAATCAATGTAAATATTACGCGTTAACTGTTAACCATTCAAATATTTAACACTAGTACTGTTGCTTTTCGAATTTAGCCCTAGCAAAGAAAAAATTGTCTGAAAATGTTGCGAACTGATTTGGGAATAGCAAAATAAGTGAGGTGTAAAAAGTACTTTGCCTAGGCCTTTCTAGCTAACCACGTAGTGTTTCGTATTTTTAGGTGAAATTTTGTTTGATGATGACACTCGGTGTAACGGATGGAAAAGGGTTACTATGTTACCGAATAACTACGGTATTTTGGATCTGGTTTAAGCAATTTTGACGAAGCAATATTGCCAAATCCTTGCTAACAGATCAGATGACAAAAAGAGACCATTCTTATAAATATTTTTTTCATATTAGTGCATTTTTCTCTCTATAAGTATTCACCAAGTAACGATATGATAATATCACACGGAAACCAATATACAAAGTCATTATCTCAGTAGTATTACTCTCATAACATATCAGATTAGCTAACTCAGTATTTATAAAAAGAAGTGTTAAGAAGGTTAAGAAGAAATCTTGAACGTTCTACTTTTCAATCACACACATCTTTTTTAAACAATCACAACAGATAATCAGATAATCGGAAATAATAATAATAATAATAATAACCTTCATTTAACGTGGTCAAGTACACCTAGCTCACTTAGCGATTTTATTTTCACTTTTCCTTATTACCTTGTGTCACAATATAAACAAATGATATTTCTCATAATAAAACAAAGCTATAAACCATGCAATTGTGCATAGAAATGCATATTTAAGACAATTGTAAATTTTGTAAATGTTTAATAATTTTCACGCTCTGTTTCTAATTTTTGGCATCTTTTGATTGGTATATTTTGTGTTTTTTCATTTCTTTGTAACCTTAATTGGCTCTTTTCCATAAATCTTGTTCATTTGCAGTCACTTTCTTTTCTTAGATTTTTTGAGCTTTTACCTCAAACAAAATTTAGTATTGGCTCAATAGTTGCTTATAAGCTTTTCAAATGCTTCGGAAATTAAATGTGAGTTGAGACTTACACAGCTCAAGTAAAAAGTTGACGTGTCAGACCAATACTGGCTAACGTAGGGTCAGCCTTGGAACCTCAGCCAGCTTTTTAACACGGCTTTCATTGATTATAAAACATTTTAGTAAAAGTTGATTGAATTACAGTTGCTCTGACAAAAATCTGTTGCTCAAGAAATCATCTCCTTGCACTAACAGTATAGCGGTAGTGATCGTAAATTTTTTAATCCAAGAATGGCCTATTTCGTCAACTTTGATTTAATAACCCCTTTGTTATATATTTTCATTGTATTCTTCTGGCGTAATTTTTATCTAATTTTCAACACATTAAAAAACCCAAACACAATCGTTAAATATCTGACACTGGTATCTCTTACAAACCATGCACACATTTGAAATCAAAAGCTATATTTTCACTGTAAGTATTTGATTTTGGGTTATGCAGAATATTTTACAACTCAGCAGACTAAGTACTTTTTCCTTTTTTAAAATTGCGCTCGGGTAACAAAAATGTTCCCAGCAAATATTAACAATTAATTATTGAATCAGTAAGAATTGTGATATCAATTGCAACATAAATGGTTTCCAAAAAGCAGCGGTTCCTTAGCGACAATACCCTTGTTCCGGAACAGGCATTTTTATAATTTCACTTGACTCCCCGACGCAAGTTTCACTGAGGACTTTTTACAGGTAAAAAAAAAGTCTGTTTTATAGTTCACTAACTTTACTTTACTGTCTTACACTAGGAGTAACACAACGCATTACTGGTTGAAAACTTGGTGATAACGTTTACTTTTGTAGTTGTCTTTTTGATTATAGACGACAGATTTTCCTTTAATGCTTTTTTGTCGAGACAGAGCTTTTTATTTCTGGTAAAGCAAATAATAGATTGTTGACAAAAAACGTGAACACGAAACCAAATTAAACCGCGTGCTTTACAAAAATTAAATTCGAGACATTTAAAAAGGATTGTGATTCTATAGGAGAACTGGCGATATTAAGAAAATATCTTTACATGAGCTTTGTTTCAAGAGGGTAAATCTAAGCTGGTCTCTTTTAGGTTGACGTACATACGACATAGATACAAAATCCTCCGGGTACTAGGCTATTGACAAACGTTTTACATTTAAATCAAGAATAACTCTAGATAATTCCAGTAACTTGTTAGAGGAGAAGCTATAAGGTTAAAGTTTGGCACAGAATCGTGCAGGTCTAGCACTCTGATCATGGAGATCTTCAGTCTAACTATATTCAATCTATTGTAAAGGTGTATTATCTTTCAATTCGTATACTTGTAAGAACACTCGAACAGCAGTCAGAGTAAATCATTTTACTTCATGTAAAAGCTTTGCAGATTTATCAACTTCTTTTTCGAAAAAGTCTTTATATCTCTGATGAGTTTTATGTAGCTATTGAATGGTTCGAGGTTTTTATCTCCATTGTATGTTGTGTTTATGAGTAGCTAAGCATTATGATCTGATATTTCGATTTTGATTTCGAATTAACGACATTCACAATCAGTGCTAAAATAAGAGGATTAAGGTTTTTAAGGATAAATTGCCGGAATTAATAATCTCTTCTTCCTTTAAAAACATAATTATTGATTTATCAAATTTTCATATGAGATGCGATATTTAACACTATCAACTAGGCACAAAACCCCAAATATTTTGGTAATTTTATAACCTTATATAGATGGGTTTTAGAAACCAGAAAGAATATCTAAAAGCTTGCTTATATGTCGATGCAACATCGGAAAATCTTGTTGCGCGATCTCTTGAGAATACATTCTTGGACAGGGCCTCTCGCGTACTTAAACATCTTAAGAAAATTTTCCTTTGTTTATGAAACAAGCATGTTTCAGTTACTGCTTTAAAGTTTTGCATTGATACTTTTTATTTTCAACTCAAAGCAAAGAAACTATCCTTAAAGACCTTAATCGGCCTTCGAGAGATTTAATAACAATAAACAGTCCATATCTTACAAGATTTTATAAAATTCTTTTGAGATTTCAAGAGCCTTTGAGAGATTGAATTTTGGATTACTCTTTAGCGATGTCTCAAACTTTTTTAGTTATATCTTGTTAAAGTCTACAATAGTGGTATCTGATACATCCATATAAGATATAGAAATTCTGCATGCCGTAACTATGGGGGATGGCTGTTGTTGTACCCACGAACTCGCTCAGGAGAAGTAACGGGAAAGTATCGTATTTTTTGAGATGAGTTCTTTCATCTCTCTGACTAACTGCAATATGTATTATCTCTACAGCGTATTAATCAGTTTGTGGTATTTGACCAAAACAATATAATTTGCCCTGTGCTCTATCCGAAAATCATTCTGACGACACTTTTATAAATCTTAACTTAATCTCTTTCCATTTTCTACAAGGTTTTTGTCTATACTATGGTCTTGCAAACCAAAATGCTGATCAGCCTTTCTTTTGACTAAAACCAAACAAGTTTTATCCAAATAATTCTTATTCTTATACGAGTCTTATGTTTTTTTCTTTAACTATAATCTGTAATCATGTAAAATAAAGTCAGAGTACTGTAAAAATATTACATATTAAATAGGATTATGCTGTTATGCTCTAGATATCAATGAGGTTGATCAGATCAGTGCTTTTCCATTAGGAGAGCGCCAAGCCGAATTTCAAATAATCCAATTACTTTAGAAAAGAGACTGACAGTAAAAAAAGAAAGGGTTTTCGTGTCAGTTGAATTTCAGCTTTTTCTAAAATATATATTGCTTAGCAAAACCTTATTATGCGTGATAATTTTTAAGTACAGTGCGTCCGAACTGAAAACAATAATTTTTCCTGAAGGAAGAAACGCAACAGAGGAATGCTGCAGTTTTTGGTTTTCGTCCTGCCGGCTTTGGCCACTATAACTTCAGGTAAGAGATCAATAAATGTTATAATCTACATGCAGGTTTCTGAGAAACCTTTGCTTGTAATCCGTGCATGACCAGTTTTTCTCAGTACACAGTTGCCGTGGGGAGTTGGGTTAAACTGTATATTGGTTTCCGTCTGAGTAACAAATTTCGGTCGACGGTTGGTTGGCCCGGGGAGCCTCGCATGACATGCACCAACTGACAATGAAGAATACCATACAGTAAATGTAATTTCTGAATACTTCCGATTTTTTTTTTTTAAAAAAAGGAAACAAACAGATGAAATGATCGCAAGATAACCACAAAGAAATATGTTGAGATTCGTTTACTCCGAAAATAGTCCGTATTACAAGACCGTAATGATATATTAATCCGTTGTTCTCTTCTGCTTTCGATCAAATGACAACTTCTGTAATGACCGTAATTGTGTAACAACAACAACTAACTTAGTTAGCAAATCTAACCGGTTTTATACTAATACTCTGAACTAATTCTAAAAATAGTACATGACGTGTTTCTTGTTTACATCAGTTTCCAAAAATAGACTGCTTTTCTGCTGACTAACGTGTTCTAGACCTTTCTGGCAAAGGTAAAATGTCCACGATACAAAGTAAACAGTTAAGAGCTCTAGAACGTTCCAGACGATTCTTACAAGTCCCTAGAATATTCTAGACAATTGTCCGAAACTTTCGAGAAGGTTCTTCTAAACATGAAACGATGTTAACACTTTAATAAAACGAGTTGTTTATTGTATTTCAAATCACAAAACTTATGTATTTATTCACAGTATAACTCCTATATTTTTCCTACTTTTTTCTTTAGCGGCAGAGTGGGTTGAACGCGGCTGCTGGGTTGATCGTATTAATGAACGCACCTTACCTGATTACTTCGGAGCTACTGGGGTTCAATTCCCCGTTAACCCTTCGGAGTCCAATCTACGACCAATATTTGAAGCCTGCAGGAAGGCAGCAGAGCTTAAAGATTATCTTTACTTTGGAATACAAAACAAGGTCGAATGCTGGGGAGGCAGAAAGGTAACTGCATAGGCTTGAATGCCACCAAACAGAAATTCTGATCGATGAAGTTTTGAAAACGATATGCGGTCAAATTTTCATTCACATGTCAAAGTAATTACCTTTTGGTGTATAGATAATACAAGCATGCTAGTAGCCAGTAAAATGGACCACTCTGGTAGCAGATATTAATAGTGGTAATAGGACTGAGTGGAATCCAATTCGGTCTGTAATCATACTAGTGATTAACAAAATCAAATTCGTTAATCACGAGTATGATTACAAACTGAGTTTGACGACACGAAATTCTGTTACCAATTATTCATAATCTTTGCATTTTCCGAAAAATTAAAAAGTGAAATTTGAAAAATTGGCAACTCGAATGCAAATAATTCGCTATCGTCATTTTGCTGAAAAAACTGCGGAAATAATTGTAAATTTACATTGGAGAAAATATTTTCTGTAGAGACATTGTCTAAAGTTACAAATTCCCTCATTTTGGAAAAGGCCCCCGCTTTGAAGGATAAGTTGTTAATTTGCTATAGATAGTGATTGTAATCTATGCTGTGATTGGTGGATTTAGCTTAAAGTACTTAAAATGATTGTCTTAAGAAGCTGTCTGATTACCGTTGTCCGATTTCAACCAACTGTCCGATTACAGCCAACTGTCCGATTACATTGTTCGATTACAATTTTGCAGATTTATTAATTAGTGCAAAATACAGCAGTTTATGCACCAATCACATTTGAGGAAATTGTAATGGTTATGATTAGCCCCTCAATCTACCAAAAAAAAGTGAGCCAAAATGTTAGCAACCTTGGAAAGCTGTTTTGGCCTTTTTAGGCCTCATTAGCATGACAATGCAACGGCAATGCAACATATTTTTTATGGTAGATTTAAGGGGTTATGCTCGCTACCAGCGTGACCCTGGTGCCCATTTGTTTAGTGGCTTCAAGTTAGCTACTAGTACGTATGTATTACCTCAGCTTGATCTTTTAAGTTTATAATTGATTTGAATAATCCTGATATACTTTAAAAAGTATTACAGCTAATCCTTATTCATCTTCACTCTGCCTTTTATCCTCGCCCCAACAGACCTTAGTTTGTCCTTTTTTGTTTCCTTTACAATCACACTTTCTATCATTGCCATCCGGATTCTTGCTATCACCTTCATCCTCCTTCATCCTCACCTTTACAATCATCACAGCCTTACTAATCATGATCACTGCAGTCGTCACTATTGCAATGTGTATCAGGGGCGGATCCAGAAATTTGGAAAGGGGGGGCACTT
The DNA here is from genome assembly GCA_025331005.2 of Zoanthus gigantus. Classification (NCBI taxonomy): domain Eukaryota; kingdom Metazoa; phylum Cnidaria; class Anthozoa; order Zoantharia; family Zoanthidae; genus Zoanthus; species Zoanthus gigantus. The sequence goes on from JAOBBB020141851.1 coordinate 10,651, forward strand.
TACAGATTATCCTTTCAAAAGGGGTGGAGCACCATTCAGATTCTGGTGTCTAGTAAAGGGTTATTTTAAAAACATCGCGATTTTTCCCAAAAGGGGGGGGGGCACTGGCCCCCAGGCCCCTCCCCTAGATCCGCCTCTGAGTGCATTGTATACAAAAGTTCAATTTCATGTTTGGCAGCCTTGATGTATTGCTTCTCTCGTAGGGTGCTGATTACAAGCAGCATGACAAGACAGAGTGCTTTATGGGCAAGGATGGGTTTCAAGTAGGAGGTCCTAATGCCAATGCAGTTTATATCATAAAAGGTGCTTAGCAAAAGAATTTATGAAAGTCTTTACGTAATTTAATTTACTTATCTGGCAGACACGTAAAATTAAATCTTTATTTGTCTTTATTTGTCCTGAAAGACAAAAACTGCCACAAATCCCATGTTATTAATGAGGGAAAGTGCAATTGCAGAGTAAAAGACATTGGAGAGACACAAAGGAATTTGAGCGTACGAATTAATGAATACCACGATAAAACAAAAATATCTGATCCAGCAAAGCATTTTCAAAAACATGTTTAAAAACCAATATCAAAGACCACTCTTACACATGGCGTGTTAAAGCACCTACACAACAATAGGAAAAGCGAAAGATTGTGCAAGCACTCATCGCAGTAAATCGTTGAACGAAAAAATACAAGCGCAACCCACCTTTAGCATTTCTTTTTCCCCTGGGGGTAACCTAAGACTATTAATATCTTAAACTTTCAGCGGCAAAAGAACCCTGGGAAGTTTTGTCGAAAACGTTTGGTGTTTTAACTCACGTTAAACTTTTAAAGTCACGAGAATTTTTGGTAATAAATTCATTATTAATACGTATCAGCTCGTTTGTTTAGTTTAGAATGTTCAAACTAAAATAACGATTTTAAACTCCCGCATCATAGTTAATGGCGGTTACTCTGAATGGTCAAAATGGAGTAAGTGTGCTAAGACTTGTGGACATGCCATGAAATTGCGCACGCGCACATGCACCAATCCTAAACCGAGGGGGGCTGGTGAGCAGTGTAAAGGTCCTGATACTGAACAAACAGCTTGTGAGCTGCCAGTTTGCCCAGGTAATGTAAATATCTTTAACCGCTAAATATATTTTTAAAAACGCTAATATAAACGGGAACGTTAAAGCAATTTTTTCAGTGTTAACTTCTAGTGACTTATTGCTAACGTATTGACGTTACAAGCCAAAGACAAAGTTAGTGAGCATTAAAACTCAGACGGATTTTAATTTTAATATTACCATCCTTATCACGGTAAAAGTACCTGTCAATTTTTGAATGTCAGATTCAAGGCTAATTTCAATACTTTTGTCAATTTTTATTGTCAGCATCAAAATAACTCAAAAGTCAAAAGTCAAAAAAGGATTTATTCATGCTGCACGATGAACATATATAATAAATAAATAAATACAAAAATATACAATAAAAGCATGATGCTGCCTAGAAATAACTATAAAGTTAATCGAGCTAGGCAGCAGACTACCTATTGTTAGTGGAGTCAGACGAAGCACAATTACAAACGAAACAAGACGAAAAACTAGAAGAGGAGAAAATACTGGAAAACAATCATTTAGAGCATAAAAATGAAACAATTAATATGAATTTAAGAGATTTTTTTTCATAGAAGACTTAATTTACTTAAGTTAAGAGATTTGAAGTGTTCATTGATGTTATTCCATGTCATGGCCCCTTGGAAACGGATATTGAATTTTCCATAATTTATACGAGCTGAAGGCAGAGAATAACTTGATCTTGAGGCCAGCCTGGTAGTATAATTGTGCCTCGTTTATCAATGTAACTATCAATGTAACTGTCAATGTCAAATGTATAATTATCTTCAGCTTGGAAATAACTATAGAAGAAATGTTGTCACAAGCTTCTTTTTCTCAGAAGAAAAAACTTCTGAGTCCCTAACGGGAATCGAACCCATGACCTTCTGATTACCGG
>JAOBBB020141926.1:0-21675 GCA_025331005.2 Zoanthus gigantus
AGCAAAACAGTTACTGTTCATCAGCAGGATGCCTAAATTGTGTGCAATTCTACAATTGGTTTTGGCTCCATTAAATCCTGTACCAATTGAAGAATATTTTAGGTGGAGACACCCACTAAGTGAGCACAGTATAACTGAGCAATGTTAGTAAAGTAAGGAGGACCAATAGATAGAACCGTAAAAAACAGTATTCGCGGCACACGCCACACAACAGAAAGCATCAAGGTCGCGCGTAAAAAACAAATTCAAAACCAAATAGAGTGCGCATCACTTAACAAAGACGCATACAAATATACCATTTAAAAGAAAAGGATTCAATGTGTCAATAACTTTCTAAACAATTTAGGGCTCTCTAAGTTCCTTGACCAATGCCCCATACTTCGCACCTCGTCGTAGTGGCTTCTATAAAAATTTACGAATGACTTTTCAAATATCTTCTTCTTAAAGCCTTGTTTCTCTAACTTTTTTGGTACGCGCTTGTTTCTTGTTTTAAATTCTCTCTTATCATTGCAAATTCTAGCAAACATACCATTTTCTAGTTCACAGTTACACTGACGAAGGTAGAAGACGCTGCCGAAACATGTCTGTAAAGAAACTGAAAGTTGTCGTTTATGTGTTGAAAAGCATTTGTTGTTATTTTTTCTTTTCTTTCTTTTCATCTGGCAATGTAGTCTGGGATGAATAACGAGAGAATTGCTTCTGTTGTTTAGCGATTAGTGTGGATTTTGACTTCAGATTACGTGATGTCGGTTAGGTAAGGTTTCATTCTCAAGTAGGTGGACCAATGCTGTTTCCAGAAGTAATGAGAAAGATTTCTGAGACACTGATACGTCATTCAATTTCAAAACCATGTTTGGCGAGTACCTTGCTGTATTTCTCAGTACCTCATTGGTTAGCAAACAATAAAAATATTTCGGTCAAAGAGAAAAAATATGAAATTTGAAATATCTGAAAATATTTCATCAAAAGGGAAATGCAAACCGCACTTCGCATAACTCTACTGTTTGATATACTTGTGCGTTGTTCGACAGTTTAGAAAGGGATGGGGGAATTACGAACTAATGAGACTATAAATTTATTCGCCCAGAATTTTTCTTTTCTTTTTTTAGAGAAAAGAAGGAATAAGCCGGAGTCTGCCAAACTTCCAGAATGTAATGAAGCGTACATTAAAAAACAGCGATAATAATAATAAGAAAAATACTATATTCTGACATGTCTCTTTTTACAATGTAGATCTGCGTCTGCGATTTGCCAAGAAGAAGCCATGCTCTTCGCTAGAGCTTCACTTAGCAGACGATCAGCCAAGCTGTTTCAAAAAGGCTCAGCGTTCAAAGTCCTTGTTATACTTTTTCACAGAAGGATCTATCAAGAAAAGATCTTCGTCACCTCCCCCAAAGGTGGAAAATTCCGAAAAAAGAAGAATAGTTAAAAAGAGACCCTATTCAGACATATTTATGGCTACTGAAGTTGTGCAACCCCCGGGGCCTATCAATGTGGAAGGCTCAGTTGATAAAAAAGCCACTATACGACGAAGAATGACAGAAACACACTTGGATACAGTGACCAGACAGTGCTCAACTGAATATCATCACTTCCATAACATCAAAAGCTCGATCGTATCATCGGTTCAGACCTCACCGGGTCGTCAGCTCGCAATGCGAAGAATCAGCCATTCTAAACTTGAGAGTGGACTGGCAGGCCAGTCATACACCAATCCTTTATTGATTAAATCTGTTGCGCCCAAAAGCCCCAAAACACAGAGCTGTATATCGTTCTCTTTGGAGTACTCCCAAGAGGAAAACAAGCTTGAAGTACATTTATTGAACGCCACAGACCTACCGATGAAAGACAACATCCTGGTCGACTCCTACGCCACTATTTCTTTGGTTTCTCCGACAAAGAAACATCGTCGGGAGACCAAAGTATACAAAAAGACGTGTAATCCGATTTTTGATGTGAAATACGTCTTCAGTGGGATTAACGAGCTTGACCTCCCCAAATCGTTTATTCAGTTCAAAGTACATCGACGACTAAGTAGCTTTAAAAGCGAATTGATGGGAAAATTGGCTATTGAACTTGCAAAGGAAGATGTGCTGCAAAAGAAACATTTTTCGCGGTGTCTTGATACAAATGTAAGTCTGAAGCCATAATTGCTTTAATAAATTTTCCCGTGGTGGTGGGGGTGAGGGTAAGAAAGCGTTTCGCTTATAAAATAGCTGTACAGATAGGTTTTCAAGTAGTGTAAATTTAGTTTTCTAATTTAGGTTGGATTAGAGCATAGGAATAAAAAAAAAAAGTTCTGGTCTTGATTATACTGTAATTTACATTAATTAGCAACCTTCGTTCACTGTAAAGAATCTGCCCGCACAATTGGTCAAAATTGATCAGTGATTTCGGTTTATCTGTCACTAACCGGTAAGACCGTGCGGTTATAAATCATAACCTTTGCTTCTTGGTTTAACCATCGCTGAGTCTTCAATAAATTCAAACTACTGAATATGTGAATCAAAATGATTTATTTTCTTCTAATATCCATTAAAACGTTGAACTTAGTTCCCAAAAGGACTGGTGATGAATTCTAAAAGAAGGTACTTTGTTAAATTTTATTTAGTTTTACAGTTAAATTTTCAGTTTTTGACAAATTTCTTTGAATGCTTCACTACTTGCTCTTGTTGGTGTTGATTTTGAAAAGTTTTAGTTTATAATCTTTGTTTGTGTACAGCTATTTGTGATTTTGATTTTATTCTTTTGAAATTACGTTACTTTAATTATGTAAATTTGTTTTAGCTGAAAGAATGCTCCAGTAAAATGCTGATCTCCCTTTGTCACAAAGCGACTTCCTCAGAGCTTATACTCACAATTACCGAGATTAGTGGCCTAAAGGAACACTTCCTATCAGGTGAGTTTGTATGTTTTGCTATATTTTGCAATTGTGTTCTTCTTTTGTGTATTGAACCCTTGAACGTCCAAGTTGTGGGTTGGGTGGGGTAGAGTGGGGGACTCAAATTGAACCCCTCCCCTCCAATCTCTCTGTTTTTCTTCCGAAGTTTTTTTGTATTTCCGACTAAATTTTCAGCAGCTGCTATGAGTATTTTTTGACTTAAATTTAAGTTTGAAGCCTTAATAGAAATGTTTTAGGATTTAAACGTGAAAACAATTTTATCGAAATTCAAAATTTTAAAATCATTTTTACCGAGGGTAGTGAGGCATTAGAATGGTTGTAGAGGGGCAAAATGGTGTTAACAAAAGGCATTGTATTGTAGCCGATCACGAAGGGTAAAAATGGTGTAAACAAAAGGCATTGTATTGTAGCCAATCACGAAGGGTAAAAATGGTGTAAACAAAAGGCATTATATTGCAGCCAATCACCAACGCAGCAGCCATTCAGCAGTTCCATCGGGAATCCTGCGAAAATTTTGCAGTTTTTGAGCATTTCTTACAAAGTCGTTTACAAATGGGTTAAATAAGGTTAATTCAGTACCCATCATTCTACCCGAGGTCACCTTAGGATACCTTTGATTAAAATATGTAATTTCTTTGGCATTCATAATGCTCTTGATTAAAATCAAAGATTGGCATTCATAATAAATTTCGTGAAATATATAGACAAAAATCATGTACATATATATTTATATGTAATATTTTTATATAAATGAATATACATGTATATACACGTATAGGTGGTAATTATATTGTTAATCAGAGTGCTCGACAACCATATACGTTGGTGGAGCCTGTATAGAAGAAATTATTTGGATCAACTCTGGTTCATATTTTCACCTACAGAATTGTGTCGTGAATTAAGGTACCTGAAGGTTCACCCCCACTCGTCAGGGCTGATTTTATTTTCCCCTCATACGAGTCACTTATATGTTACACATACATGCAAATGTAATTTCATCGAGTTGCATGAAATTAATTTATATACGATACAAAGTCCTTGACGCCTTAGAGATGAAAATACTACCGTTTTTTCTTCCCAGTGCCCCGCATTTCCGTGGAACTGATTCGCCGAAGTACAACACTCGTAAGACAGACTCGGCCGAAAGTGACGTGCTGCGAACCGTTTACATTTTTTGTAGCTACCGACAGTTCGAGAACGCTCGAATCGTTCAAATTGCTTATCAAAGTTTACTATCAGGATATTATTCGTGGAGAAGACATCATTGGTTTTGTCATACTAGCTGCAGATGCGCCCCTGCAGACTGAAATTGATCACTGGTCAGCGGTAACTTCATCGCCACACCAACAGATAGCAAAATGGCACAAGCTGCACAAGTGACTTCATAGTTGAACATAACACTGAAAAAAATATAACTTAATATATTCACAGTTTCCTAATATTATACAATTTTCTTTTAGTACTTTGCATTTAATAATAGTAACTCGAGATAACTTATAGTTTGTTTTATTCCAAAATTAACACTTTTTACAATCAGTACAATTTTACAAACAGGACAAGGAAGATATTTTGAAGCATAGTGGTTAAATTGTCCTTTTTCGTCTTTTAAATTCTTGCGGTAAATAGATAGAATGTTTGCTGACCACACTATTAAATACAGGTTATAAGAAGCGAATGAACAAAGACAAATAAGATTTGATTGTACGTGAAACAAAGTGATCTTCTATATATGCAGCCGTTTTTAAAAATATATATGTATCGATGTGCAAAAAGTTTGAAATAATGAGACATACATTAATCAAACAAACAAAACAACATATAAATAAGATGGGATCTAGTTACGTTAATTTGTTTGTTGGTTTTGTTGAAGAACTTAATTTCGTTCAATACTCCGGCTCTAATTAACAGCGAATTTTTTGGACGATACATTGATGATTGTTTTGGTGCTACATCTTGCAGCAAACCTGACCTTCAATCTTTTACTTTATATGTTAACTCTTTTCACCCTTCACTTGTTTTTACTTGGAATATCAGTGAAACTGGCTCCGTCACTCTTCTCGACTCGGTCAGTATCTTTGCCAACTTTCTTAGCACCAGCGTTCATTATAAACCCACTGACTCTCCGTCATATTTATTGTATTCGTCGGCCTCACATCCCACGTACACCCTCAATTCTATCCCCTTTTTCTACGTTTACTACGTCTGCAGTGTCGACACTGATTTTTTTTAACAAATGTTTTGCGATGAGTTCTTTTTTCATGAACCAACATTATCCGGCGGCTATTGTTGACCTCGCTATGAACAGGTTTTGAGCAAGGGCTGTTCCAATGTTCGTACTATTGCACTCACTCCCAAGACTCGTGCAGCCAGTGATCGCATTCTCTTTACCATAACTTTTTTTACCTCGTAAACAACTCTATTAAACTATACTGAACTGGCAAAAATTGAAAACCTCACTATTCTTCCGAGTTGGTGGTTGATCATACGGCTGACTGCATTTCCCCATAAAAACAACTTGTCAACAAACTCCTATACAGGTCACCTTGCGCTCAAGATTCATAAAGAGGATTAAGGTGAGGTTGTGGTCTTTCATGCATCGCTTTTATCGGCTCATCTAAAAAGCCTCGAGCAATTGAATGCCATGAGAATTGGCTGTATGTCAGCGGTGTACATGCAAAGTGGTTGCTATGTCGCTTCCAATATGGCGGGTTATAATTTTTTCGGAACTGAGACGGAAATTGATGCAACAAGCTAGTAAAAAGCTGCAAAGATTCTTGAAACATGTTTTTATCATTTCTTAAGGAAATTTTTTGTCATTAGTAGCAAACGTGGCTCTCTTGCAATAGTTAGATTAAGCTTTTTCCGGACGTTTTTTTTAATAAGAACAAACTTAATAAGAACAATGAGGCTGAAATTCGCCTGAAAAATAAGAACAAATTATGAACAATCTGATGCTGAAATGAAAATGTGAAGGAAAAAACTTTTCTAACAATGGTGAAACGCAGCAAGCAATCGCAGTTACTTATTTTAATGCTAATAAACTCCAACTGTAACAAATACTGTGCTGTACAATATATATATATTGTCGTATTTCCTTCCAATTTAGTACTCGGTCACTAATTGTATTGAAATTATGTAGTTTGGCGTATATAGTTTTTCAGCCATTCATTTATTACTCATAATTAATTGCTTTCTAAGACTTTAAATCTCATGAAATTGAAAAATTTATAGTCATAAGCTAGACTTCACTGTCATACACGGACAGCAATTGTTATCCACTATGTCACCATTTTTACGTGTAGTTTACAAATTTGAAAAAGATATGAGCGGATAGGTCGTGGAAATATCCCCCGCATTGCATTTCCATGGACAATGAAAAGGTTGCAGAAGACTGGGAAAACCATGAAAAGGAGGAGACATCCGAAAAGAGAAATGAAAGCGACGGGACTAAAATCATGAATGGGGTTCACCAATCTAGGGATGAGAAAATGTGGGAAGATACAATCGAAAGCCCAGTTCTCTAATAGAGTAGACATAACTGTGATGATTATATTTCGTATTTAATCTGCCATATTGAGCACAAGCAGTTATCGACTACATCTGCTCTTAATTGGAAGCCGCTAGCGATAACAAAAATATTTGTCTCTGGAGTCCTAAAAATAGCTTTGTCTTTGGAGGGCGTAAAAACTCCTTTTATTTAATTAACCGTCAAACTACTAAAGGTGAGTCTAGCTTTGCCGTCTGTTTGACCCTTGCAAAGCGGACAACCGCCGTGAAATTTAGCGGAAGCGGTTAGAAGGCGGAGCTGTGGTTGTATTCTAATTTCATCCATGGATATTGAACGCAGAATGAGTTTCCGCCGCAGCTTTTTCGACGCTATTAACAACTGAAAACAAAAGATCTAAGGTCGACGACAACAAATGTTGGGATCATTTTGTTACCTCTTGCCGAGAAAGATTGTGACATGAAAATACAATTTACAAAACAAACAGCCAAAAGCACTCTTAATGGGAAGCTAAACTGAATATTTGAAAAAAGTTAAAGGAAAAATACGAAATTTTGGAAAATTGAATTGATTTTATTAGAGAACGTCCCGAACGTTTACTTTCTCTAGGCGCTTTAGACCTCAGTGAAATTTGAAATTTCGATACTAAAAAGAAGCATAGCTGCGTAAACTCGGGCGTTCTTTCTCTGCTGCGCACTGGAAGTTTGGTGAAGCTGTAAAATTCTGATAAATGCATTTCTAGCCGCCTAGAAGGTTTGCTAATTGCCATTCAAAACATGGGGAATGTATCTCAAGTTTTTTAACTAGCTCGGAAAGCATACTGGCTTACGAATATGCATGTCTTTGTAAAAAACAGGTTATTCTTTTACTAAAGTCTTTCTTTTGGGAATTTCAAAAGTAAAAAGACCATGTACTCTATTTCACATGACAGCGGTAACGACAATATTTGAATTTAAAAAGGCTGTAATTTTTATTCGTCTTGAATCAATGTAAGAAAAAAAACTTTGCCAAAAAATTGGAATAAAAAAATATGTATATCTACAATTTATTTTTATTAACGTACCTTTACTTGAGTTTGCGGACCGACCTGTTCCGAAAACACTGGACCTCTTTTAGGGTTTGTTTACCGCGAACGGTTTGTGGGTGGGTCTGTTTGTGTTTTTAACGTTCTAGCCATCGAAATATTCTTCTTTACGCTAAGCCACAACAGCTTGGAGAGGTAAGGCATTGCTGTTTCAACTGTGTGCACTTGAGGGCCATTGTTCGCGTGCATGTACACTTCACGCATGCGCTGTAGCTGATCTGCGTTTTGTAAATGAACTAAAAAAACAAAGCCCATTTTATAACTATATTTGATAAAGATAAACTTGAAAATTACAGCTCTCTTATCTGAAAAACTCCAAACACATTTTTACTATTTTCTATTTTTTACTTTATAAGTCATTAAAAATTTCATTTTGAAAATAGAAATAGAAATAGAAAATAGAAAATTTTGAGACCAACTTGAAAATATAGCTATCTTATCTGAAAAACTTCAAAAACATATTATGCTGCTGTCGAAATTTCAAACACAGTCTTAATTGTAATTAACAATTTCTGTTCTCTTCTGTTATATATATTATCTATTAACCATTACCTTAAAAGTAACTAAAAATTTCTTTTTTGCTTCCTTGTGTGACATGTCATTGATCCTAATCTTGAAATATGTTGGGGATGTTAAAGATGAGTAGGATATGAAGCCCCTCAGTTAAGACTAGCTTTCAACTGAACTATTTGTTATGTGAAACTTCAAATATTGTTACTGAAAAGAGTTGGATTAATTGAAAAGGTTAAAATTCTTCTCTTTATGCAAATTTGAGTCAAAGCTACTTAGCTAGCTATAAATCCTTATTTAAGCCCAAGGGCTCGTCGGGCCGGCGTTTGTCTCCATTTTCTGTACCGGTTATAAATACAAATCAATGTCTTTGACTCCCTCTGAATGCGACACTCGCCCATCCTAAATTCGCCCACAGCAGAAGTTTCTACTCTATTTAGCTAGCTCGTAAGGATGGAAGGCTCAGGAAGCTTTGGCGGAAAAAAACGTCACACAAAAATATATTAAAATCGCAGCATAGCTGCTCGATTGAAGCCGGGACCTGTGATTGGAAGGTCTCTAGGGATCTGGCAAGTACCAAATATATTTTAATCTAGAAGTAACCAAAGATTAATATAGTTCGTTCAACAGTATAACAGTTTATTTGCCATTAAATACAATTTTACATAATACAGTATTAATACAAATAAAGAAATATATATATATTAATGGCGAGGAGGTCTGATAGAAAGTCGTAGGGCTTATTTGAAATATCAGACCTCCTCGTTTCTGTATAGAATATTATATATTCTGTATGATGAAGTGTGACATGATGCGATTAGGATTGTTAAATTAAGAGTAAGTTGAAATCAAATATAATTTAAGTTTTTTGGTGAATGAAGAGTACGAAATGCTTTCCTTAATTTCTTTGCTCAGTGAGTTAAATATTGTTGGACCTTGAAATTTTCTATAAAATTGACGAAGTTTAGTTTTTGTACGGGGCACGTGAAAAAATTTGCTTGATATCTTTGACAGTGGTCAAAGACAATTAGTTACAATAAATGTTAATTGTAATTTGAACATGTCAACTCTTTGTCTTTGGCCATCGTATTTTAACAAAAAATATAACACAAACCGTTATTTGTGTTATATTTTAGTTGAACATGTAAATTTTGTAAAAGTTTCTCTGTTTCAATATAATTTGAAAAATTGGAACTAGTTTTTTCTGATGAACATGATCAAACAACGTGGTGACCACGTGCTTATGTATGCATTATTTATATGTTCAAAATGGCGTCAGAAAAGGTAAATCTTGGTGGTGGAGTCCATTTTCAACCCCGAATAATAATTTGCACTGGCCATCCAGATTAGGAAGCGTTCTCCTTCGTCGAACGCAAGTATAAATAGCTGAAAGGTTTCAGCAGTATTGAAGAACAATTGTATTAATCTTCTGAATGAGTTGTTATGATTTTTCTCTTATTAAAGATTATGTGTAAATTATAATAACAAATATAAAGAAAGATTTCAAATGGAACCCATACGCGCGCATTCACCCGTGGTGGCATGAACGAAGAGGAATAATAAACATCCAACTTAACATTTCCCCTTGCGTTGTTTTCCGTTAAACTTCCTGGACTTTGTTTAAGCTAACCATAATTAAACCAAAATTTTAAAAACCCAAAAAAAAAAAAAAAAAAAGAAAAGAAATGTTTACACGTCGATTAAAATTTTAAGGCATTGTTATATATAAAATTTATTATTTTCTCATCCTTTCCTAAACCCTCTCTTGTTGTTGTTCGTCTTCATTCTCTTTTTATTTGTTTTTTATTTCTTCTCACAACAATCGAACATCCGCAATTTTACACTTCGTAGCTTCAAAGAAATTACGTGAGATAATTTAAAAATCACTCTCTAAACATCTTGTTCAGTAACAAATTCATCGAGTTTATTTAACAAGCCTTTACGAGTCAGACTACCATAACTCCCAGATTACATTTTTATTACTTTTACTAGTTAAAATATAAAAGATTTTTTTACGCTTAAATTACGTAATTCAATATTTTCACTGTCGTTTTAATAAAAGTTGTTATGAAAGCGGACGTTTTTCGACACTATCATTACAATATTATAAAGTTGAACCTTCAATAAGAGAGAGAAATAACGCGGAATGCCGTTATACTTTTATCAGATGAAAATTCTAATGCAATACGTTTTTGAAATAAACTTGTTATTATAATTTTATATACAGGTTTAGTTTTTTGATTTTGGTCGATATCCGTTCGAACTTTTAACTTATCAATATTATATTGAATGATCAGTGTTATCAAAACAATATTTATTTCCTTGGTGGAAAGTCCGTTGATTTTGAACGATATCCGAATTTTAAAGTAAATTTTATTCTCAACCATGCATTTCACTGCAGTGTAAATTAGATCATTTGAAACAAAATAACAAAACTTAGATGGGACGCCAAGTTTATATATTGGCCTCAAAGATAATCTTCCCTCGGATTTTCCGGACATGTACACTCAAAGTGACTGGTTTTGCTTTTTATTCCGATGATCTCCATAAATTAAACAATCATTGTTGGACGAAATATTTTTGATCATTGATTACTGAAAAAGCAGTGAACCAGGGGGGAATTTTCCCGCCTGCAGAATCATTTCAACCTTGCTTTTTTAAAATGATTACCGGCAACCTTCAGTCCATCTGGCTGAGGCATTTCTCATATCTTGAGTGCCTTAGTTATTGGTGTGCGTAGAAAAGTAATACACTTTGGACAAAAAACCGCTTTTTAGTTATAAAAAATGACAAAATCCATACGAAACAACCAGATGAACTGTTGGGTGAACTTTATAGCAATATAAAAATGAACGTCGTTTTGTCCAGCTTTCTAAAGTTATTCTCTAGTTGTAAATAATTCAATGCCAATTTAAAAGTGAAGAACTTGAGTTTGACCAAAAACTTTTCAACTCGTCTTTATTGCTGACTTTTATACCTAAACATATTAAGAATAACACAGTTTCGTCCAATGCAAGCTGATTCTACTCCGATAAGTGTATGGTATGAACATATAGGCCAGACCAGGTCTCGGAGTGACCTCCATGTTCCACCGACACTGAATAAGTTGAACACAATAAACCAGATATTTTAGTTCTGAATAAAAGGAAAATTTTGTTTATTTATAGATATAACATGTTTGTTTGTCACGAGAGTCCAAGAAAAGAAAAGGGTAAAATTCACGTGATATACCAGGATTCCAAACATCTGTTGATTAGAATCTGGAGTTTCAGTTTCAGTATAGGACCACATGCACATTTGGGCATTACAAAGTGTCAAAGAATTCTGAAGGATGGCCTAACACCATAAGCCCGAAGAAACGATAAGATGCTTCAGAGAAAGTGTGCATACTTGGAACAAGGAATACCCTGTATATTCATGTTACTGAATCGTCACGAAAGTGCATGCATGCAAAAGTTTTAAGGCTACAAGTTGAGGCTTGTAGTTTATTTTTAGTAAGATCTGTATCTCTGTTTTTGCTATACATCACTATATTACTCCATGAGTACAAACGCTGTTTGCAACCCTTGATGTTTCTCAATAATAAAGAAATTATTACAGATGCTGTAGAAAAGTTACATGTGTTTCGTTGAGACTATAAACTGAATAACCAAGTGAGCTACCAGATCGGATATATAATAATCTGACGGAGATATGACACATGTCAGTAGAGAAAAGTAAAGCTTGATGCATGTAGTAAAGATTTTAGTGAGTTTCACTGGGGTTAACAAGATCTAAAAACCGTCTTTATTTTTGAATATATGAAGGCATTTTAATTTAGTTTCTGCGAATGGAGGTATTTAACTGCCAATCGACCGAAAATTAACTGATTACTGAAAATTGGACTAGCCTCTTATCAAACAGTGGGTAGCAATCACGGACTGGTTCAATTTTTTGTAAACTGCACGGATTTTGGGATTGGATTGGGAATAGAGTTTGGGTTTTAGCTGAATGAGTCAGACAACCTCAATTCTTAAACATTGTCAGAAAAATTTATAGTTTCATTAAAATTTTGTGATAATACAATGGATTCATTGATGGGTTCGACTTCAATCGTTTCAGTATTGCCCGCCCATTGAAACTTTAAAAATATAGGTCTCTGGTTTGGTATCGTGTTCCCGTTCTGAAACAGCTTGTAATGGATTATTTAGACTACAAAATAAAGTTAAAACATGAAAAAACAATTTTTTTCCAGCCATTAATTTTTTTTTGTTTCTATAAAATACACAAATTACTTTTTTTTTTTAACTTACAGCTATAGAAATTGCTTATTACTTTTGGAAAGTCTTTGCAAGATTATTAAAATCATAACATTCAATTTAGGATAAACTTAAAATATGTAGTAGTATGTACTGTATATATAAGTCTTATATAATATATAAGACTTCTTGTATTAAGTCGAATTGTCTTTTAGTCCTTTAGAACTGCGCAACTAATGACGGTGTTGCTAATGATGGTATTTTGGACCGTTTTTTACCTCGTACTGCTGCTGGCGTTATGAAGGGTTTTGATTGCAAAAGCAAAATTTAAATAATTGACAAAAAAAGGAGTTTCACCTGTAAATCGAAAAAAAGATTTTTAAAACAAGCCTAAACTATCTCAGCTAATGCTCTTCTTATAGTGTCAAAACATTTCGCAACATCCGCAACTTAGAGACAAAGCTTTTGATACTAACAATGGCATACTTAAGATCTTCTTTTGGTAAACACTGAACAAAGAAATCAAAACTAAAATAGAAAGCTGTAATTAATTCTCTTAAAGCTTTACCTGTGTAAATTTCTTGTTTTTCTAAGGTTTTATCTTAGAGCAAAAAGCTGAATTTAACATTATAAATTTCCAGTCAACTTAAAAGTAATTCAGACATTAGTTATTAGCTTTTCTCTTAATCAAATTATGAAACTTCCTATGAAATCTGTGATTTCATTTATTTTTTTTTTTTTTTGAAGATTGTTGCATAGACTGCATGGTTAAAAAATACTTGCTCAGTCTTTGTTTTATGTATTTGGCGGATCATTTTTTTTCTCTATTCTCTATGGGAACTGCTTTATTTATATGGTCGATTGGAATAAATGATCTTTTACCCGTAAATAAGAATTTATAAAGATTGACGTATTTCATTATTAGTTGATTGCTAAGGGAAGAAGGAGAGCAAAAAGAAAAGATAAGTTTGCGAAAAAGAAGATATGAATGAGATTAGTCTTGCAGCAGTATGACATAAAACTGAAGGTTAGAAACTAAGCACCTAACCCCCAGACCATTCTAGGACTAGAGCTGTTTAAAAAAATGAAAACGTATTAGTTAATTGCTTGCCAAAAATGAAAATTTTGCCCCTTAAAACTTTAGCTCGATAATGCATCGTGTCAGTGGCAAATGGCTCCACAGAATCCAGTAAATTACCTAAGCAAAAAACAGAAGAGTTGCATGTCAGTAAAGTTAAAGTGTCTATGTGACACTTTCTTCTGGTTCCTACAACGTATTTCATGCTAGATACAATGATTGATCGAAACTGATAACTTTCTTTCCCACTACCTAATTTTTCAGTAAATGTAAGGTATTTAAATCAAATAATTTGATAGATAGCACAAATGTGCTAGTAGCTAACTTGATGCCGGGATAATGGGTACTATGGCCATGTTAGTAGCGGGCTTTACCCCTTTATAATCTACCATAAAGATAGCGAGTCTGAATTCCATTATTTTTATGGTAGTTTAAAGTGGTAAAGCCCGCTACCAACGTGGCCATAGCGCCCATTATTGCGGCTTCAAGCTAGCTGCTAGCACATTTGTGCTATCTATACTTGACGTTGATCTATGTAGTCACATCCCACAAGCATTGCGCTTTTACTACTGCATCAAATAATTTGATAGTTAAGATTGAGCCCATGGCTATCTTTGAGGTTCATAAAAATAGTGTTATGCATGTGGCCATAGCGCCCATTATCGTGGCTTCAAGTTAGCTGTTAGCAGATTGTTGCTATCTATACTTGACGTTGATCTACATAGTCATATCCCACAAACAATGCGCTTTTACTACATCAAATAATTTGATAGTTAAGATTGAGTTCGTGTGCTATCTTTAAGGTTCGTAAAAATTGTGTTATGTGGCCATAGTGCATGCCCATTATCGTGGCTTCAAGTTAGCTATTAGCAGATTTTTGCTATCTGTACTTGACGTTGATCTAATATGTAGTCACATCCTACAAGCATTGCGCTTTTACTACATCAAATAATTTGATAGTTAAGATTAAGTTCATGTGCTATCTTTGAGGTTTGTAAAAATCGTGATAAAATAAAAACAAACAAACAATACAATCATCAAGGAACCTTCGTTTAATGTAGGTGTGTGAAAAAAATGAAGCAAAGAAGGGAAATGAACGTTTTACAACCTTTCTTTCTTTCTGTTTCAACTGGCAAGTAAACCTTCAATTTCTTCTGCATGAAAAGAAACCGATTAACAAGTTAGGCTTCAGTTGCATTTACAAAACTGCATGAGTTGAGTGACTAGAAAATAAGAAGGTTAAAATAATCAGCAGTATGTGACATTTCAGTGTCATTTTATTGCCACACTTTGCTTAAATAAGAATGTTAAAATCGCATTGTTTTGTTCTTTTGCTATCTGCAAAAAATAGTATTTTACTAGCCGAATTGAAAAGATACCGTCTACTAATGGAAATAACCGATTGTTGACAAAAGAGTTAGTTGCGTTATCTGTTTGAGAATAATAAGCTTTGTCTTGTAAGAACTCCTAGATAATAAAAGACTTGTATTTTTGTTTTGTTCAGCTGGCGAAACCTTCTCTTTTTTCAAATTTACAAGAAAAAATAATTTAAAGAAAAAATTAGGTATTTTGCAAATGGTTTACAAAGAGTGATAGTTGGTTTACAAAGTTCCTGTCTCAAGAGAAGAAATTATTCAAGAACACAAAATTTTATAAAGCTATAACTGAGAAGAACGCTTTGCCATTTCTGGTAACCATACACTGAATAGTAGCGTGGAATGGGATAGTTTTAGACTGACGACTTTATTGCCTAAAACTAAAAGCTCTAAAATGTTTTTGTTGTTGTTTTTGTTGTTGTGAGTAATTGACATGCACAAAACGAACGGTCTTATATTCTTGGATAACCACCTTGCCAATATTTACTGCGGAGTAAACAAATGAAAGTGTTGCAAAGTGCATTTTTTAATTTAAAAAAGAGGCCGACTTAGTTTAATTTTGGTTGTAATCTTCGGTCCAAGTTCATAAGCCAATAATATGTTTGTTTCTCATTTGAGGACTGACAAGAAGTGTGTTGTCATTTTCTGAATACAGTTCTACTGAGAAATAGATATTGTCATTGGTAAAAATGTTTGATATTTACCGTAAAATTAATTTTAAAATCACGAGATGTAAACTGTTTAGAAGACCTGCCAAAAGCAATCAGGTTTCAATCTATTGTTGAATTGTTTACATTAATGAAACAAGCTACCTATAAATCTACGGGTTGAATCTTATTTACCACGATTCACTTTATCTATGATGTAAAACATATCCACTTTATCATTAATGGACACGATAGTCTTTTTTCGTACGCTCTAAACTTAAAGACAAATTAACGGGGTACTAGGGGAAAATATTCTACACAAAGTTAACATTGATTAAGCATTTTCATTTTAAATCTTATCTTAGTTTCTTTTCAACATGCAGTTTTTAACTTCTAATGGCAAATATAATATATTTGGTTGTGTTTCCAGCACTACTATCGTTCAATATAAGGCTTTGACAGTTTTTTCAGCAAAAGAGAAGAAACGGAGGTACGTCCTATTCTCCATAAAAATCAGAATTATTTTTTGCACGTTTAGGAAAAAAAGATAATTGAAAATTTTCCGCGACCGAATTTTTGTTTGTTGGTGGAATGCTAACAGAGCGGAACATTTCAACCAAAGCGATTACGACCCGCATGCGAAAGCTTAATATAATGTCCCGGCGGGAAGGAATTTTTTTTTTTTTTCTGAACAAAACAATGATGGACTGTTTTTCCCTTTTTTTACCTTAGTGTCCAACGGTAGAACTTCATCAAAGTGTGCTGGTTATTTGACGCAACATACTTGTAACAGACAGGCAACTCTTGGTCGTTTTCACATTACATATTCGAGACAAGCAGGAAAAGGTTCGTTTCCTCTAAATACCTAAATACGTGCTCGGACATTAGTTGCCATTTGAAAGTAAAAGGAAACTTGGCCTTGCGTGAAATGGAACTGTCATGTAAAACTGGTCTAGTATCAGAAATTAAACTTAGGAAATTTATACACTCCAACTTTCCATACACTTAAGCTTAGAAATAAACATTTTTAAAAAGCACAGATAGTTTTGACGTTTAATTGTCCTTCTAGGAAACTGGTTGCAGCTTGATATAACGACCATGTAACTTTCGTTTTATTTTTTTTATAATTTTATTTTTTGTAGGGAATTTATGGTACAATAGACAGCTTTGGTCTCGAGAATAACTGCAACTAATAAATAACTGCCTGCAAACTAATAAATAACTGCAACGGCTAACTTTCTCAAAAACTCTGAGAACTTACTGTAACAGTGATATTAGTTCTTCGTGTTTTTAAAAATCAAGAGACTTTCTCAAAAAAATTTTGACAATTTTATATAGTATCCCTTGGGCTTCACAGAGGTCCATGCTAGCTAGCAGGTATCCGGAAGGGCGCGACTTGTTTCATAACTCCCACTCAACTCATATCTTAATTCAATAATTGATAACTCTTGGGGTTTCAATTTTAATCCAACATATACCTGCCATCTATTTAGCTCAATCAAGAAACTGAACATTTTCATCAGTGGTGGTTCTGCAAAAACATTGAAAACCAAAAGTGTTTCAGATGTGGATTATTAGTTTCCTGCAACGTCCATTCAATATCGAATGTTTGTTTTCTCCGCGTTTGACTTATGCGTCCCACTATTCGTGCAGATGTTGTGTAGTTAGCAAGTAGTTTCTAGGGATACTGTTGGCTCGTGCAATAAAATCAAGAGAAGCCCTGCATTACCTTGCAAAACAGGTCTGGCTTCAGGTTACTCAAACTTCAATAATTTCGCTTCGTCTTACCTGAACAAGGCCCATCACGAACGACAGTTACCCACCAATCGACCTACTGTTGTAAACTTACCACTTACCATTCTTCTATTTACATTAAAAGAGCTTTTTTTCTTTAAGATTGACTTCAGCCATTGAAGTTGACGAAAGACTGAACAAAGTGCATAATTTACTATGATTACTTTGGATCACTGCGTGTAAATGTACGAACAAAATGATGAAATCCTTTTTGTCTCACGATTATTCTTAGATCAAGTTGTTGTGTTTTCAATTTCGATTTCTGCAATTTTATTCTGAAATCACATAAGCGTGTTGTTAGGAACAAACGAAGGAGACACGCTGCGTTGGTTCCAAGAGTGGAGCAGTGCAAAAGGTCGAATAAGTTGTTTTTGTCATTTTTTTCATTTTAAATGGCAGAATACAGCCACGGGAAACAATCATTAACTACCATCTTGAGTATATATTAGTCGTTCTTTGCATACTTTTCCAAGCCGAATGAAAAAAGTTAACTAAATTAAAGGAAAAGCAGGTACTTTAATATTATGTAAATAGATTTACAAGTGATCCCGATAGATTTGAGAGGAGGGTGCTGAACTTTTTCTCGATCAATCTTATCCCCATACTATACAGCTGGAACAGCCATAATTACACAAAATGAATTGCTTCGCAGTTTTTAGCAGGTTCATTGTCTTTTTCAAAACAACGGCAGTTGCATTTAATCAAAAGCATATCCTGTTGAATGATAAAAAAAAACTCGTGAAGTAATTTGGACTTTATTAAAGTTGCAAATGAAGGAGGAAAAGGCGAAAGAACCAATATTCATCGTAGGTACTCTGGCTTTCTTTATGTCCCGAAAATTCAGGAAATGCTTTTATGGTCCCCCTTTACAATAGCCAATGGGAGAAGAGAGAGTTTCGAAACTTTTAACTAAAATATGCCTTTCATTTTGTTTTATCACCTCTGAAGTTGTTGCAAGATTTTATTCTATACTCATTTAATTTAGGCCATGATGAAACTTTCGAGGTCAGTTTCCAAGATAATTTTAGAAACACAGTAGTAATTTTATAAAAAAATTGATCTCAAATAATTTGGCGAGGTTCAGTCTTTGAAAATCATATGTGGTACAGATAGAAATACTATGACTCCTTGTGCCACGCACGTGATTCAAATTTCTTCACTTGGCCTTCTAAAGCAACAGTTGTGGAATACTGTGTCTTTACATAGCGAGACGAATTCATAAACACATGACTACTGTTGTTAATAAATGAACTGGGGAAGAGTGCTATATCAACTAATAGCTTTATTGTGAATCTAATATTGCCCCTTCATCGAGTAATTGTTTTAGCTGTTCGGGCACAACAATAATATATAACAAAACAAACACAAATTTCAAAGAGTGCACCGATAGGCTAGAGATTGTTCACCCTAAAAAAATTATTATCAAGTCTTAGAACTAACGAAATACCCCGATGTTCAGACATTTCCCTTACTAAACTGCAGTGAAGTTCTTAACTTAACTGAGTGGCGTATTGTTTTTGTGTAGGCGTGTTTAATAATTTTAGAGTCAGCGGTTGCATTGTAAAATAGCAGTAGTCACGATGACCAGTGACCCATTGCCGAGGGCTTCCGCGTATATGAAAATATATTTAAACAAAGAGTATTTAGTGTCATTTTCATAAATGAGTGACACTTTACTCAAATCTGGTGACCAATAATTATTTCCATTTGTTGACCAAGTTGTCATTTCGTCGTAGATTTCCTGACGGTAAACACCATGTCGCTTTCGTTGCAGAAAACGGGAATTTATTTTCCCCAGCACGGTGCTATCCAGCCGCATTTTCCTTATGGAAACATGCCTTATTACCCGCTACCTTGGTTTACTAACAGGTTTGTGGAAACACGAAATGAATGGGACACGACCAAATCAAACTTATCATGGCCCTCTATGACTCTGTTACCACCGCCACCGATGTCATTTCTTCACCCGACCAGTCCGCCTCCACAGAGGGAGGTACGTGGTTCTGAGATACCCCAACGTGGCAGACCAAGGGCAAACGTTGTGAACCTGCTCAAGAAAGAAGGAGAAATGAATGTTTGGTCTTCAAACCGTTGCGATGACTGTGGAAGAGTTTTTACGCGTCACAGATCCTTACAAGTGCACAAGAGAACTCATAGCGGAGAGAAACCATTTGTTTGTGATTTTCCCAGTTGTGGGAAAGCATTTGTGCAAAAAGGACAACTGAAAACTCATCAAAGGTTTGCTTTTTTATTTTTATTCATTTTGATAGCGTGAACGCATGAAGAAAAAAAAGCTTCTTAATTCATTCGTTTAACAGCATGTGAAATATTTGGCGTAAAATTTGTAACAACAAAATCAAGTTATACAAACAAATTGTTTTCAATATATTGGAAGTAAATGATTTCTAGCTGAAGTTAAGTTAAAAGAACAAAATAAAGTCTAACATATATATAAAAATTAAAATCCGACGGTTAACGTTAAAAAGCCCGCATTAATTCATGCTTCTTGGAGAGAGACAATAATATTGTCGAGCTGTTTAACCGCAAAGAATTCAACAGCAAATATACAAGGAAGACTTTTTAACCAAAAGCAAATAGAAAACAACAAGAAATTAACACACTCGACAACTGTGATATTATAACTTTAGATAGTCATTCTAGCTTGATTTCTAATTCACTTTGATTTTCCTATGTTGTTGCAATCTTTAGACTTAGTGTTATCTTGGTGTTTTGCTAGTCCTGCCACTCAGTTGCAGCCTCAAAGTGCGCCACGGACATGTACCACTACCAATATTTTGTACAACTATGTCTCTTATTACATAGTATAAGAGGTTAACTTTTTTGGACTTATTCTTTTTACAGGCTGCATACGGGAGAAAAACCTTTCATTTGTCCAGTGAAAGACTGTGGTACTCGCTTCACACATGCGCATCGACAATGCCCTGTCCATCCTTACGCCAAGCTTAAACGCGTTCCAACCGAAATTCCTTTGAAGAAGGTACTGCTGTGTGAAGTTGACGATCTGAGCGAGTATAAACGGGCAGTCCTGGGATGGCTGGTAAACTATGAAAGAGAAAAGGAGGGCAAATGTTGGATTAGCGATGAAGAGAAAGATCTGAAGAGAAAGTTGAAAGAAGAAGTTGAATTTGGAGATAATAAGGACCGCAAAAGGGCGAAGAAAGAACTAGATGCCTTTGCAGAAAAAACATCTCAAGAGTGGATAGAGTCGGATGCGGTTTCAAGATTGGACTTATAGGTTCAACCAATCACTTTTTAAATGTCGAACAGATGAACAATGCTTGGAAACTTTGACAATTTTTCTTGTGGACGGAAAATGTTTTGAATGAACAGTGTTATGTGTAATCATGCGTCGTGCATGTGATTTGCTTGAACTCAGAACGAACGTTTCTCGTAGAACATTACTGAGTAGAGCAGATCGGCTATATTTTCCTGCCTTTTTTGCAGGACACAATGATGTACAGTTGCGTAGCACAGAAATATTAGTAGCTTAATAATTACCAAACCGATGGGAATTTCATTAAGGTCAGTTTCATATAGATATAGTTACAAAAAAATGAACCTTTTACGTAAAAGAAATATACGATTTATGATAAAAATTTAATTCTATATGATTTTATTACACAAATCCTTCAAAAGAATTTTTCATATTTTTGAGACGAAAATAAATGTTATGTTAAAAGCTGCTTGCCCGTCAGCCTTTCGTTGGTGCTGATATTTTTGTTAATTGAATGTTCTGTGTTCCGCTATATTCTAGCTTTTGTAGCTACAATCTATTTTTATGGTATTTGCAATGCTAACAAAGCCTCTAACTGCAGTGAATTAAGCAGATTGGAAAAAAGCGCTGAAAAGTTCCCTGTATTGCCATTTACCTGGCTCTTGTTAAAACAGCATCACGTTGTCAACCTTCCTTTTGAAAATACTGTAAATGTTTTTATATTTCATTTTCTTGTACAAAATAAAACACCAACACACAAAGTTTGCGCAGATTTGGTTTCTATCGAATCTGTATCTCATTGATTCTTATGTAAAGTCTTTAATTCAAGTAAATTGCGTTTGTTTGTTTTTTCAGTCTCTATATTTTTCCTTACAAAAACATTAAATAATAGAAACCATGTAGACTGCATGCCAGTAATGTTAGATTTTTGCCCCGGCAAAGTTATGTTTTATGCTGAATATGTTGTTGTTGCTTATTTTAGAAAATGTTATTTCAAAAACACAAACTTCGGACGAAATAAGAAACCCTTCCTTTTTGGAAAGTCAACCAAAAATATATGCTTCAATAACGACAACATCCTGATCCCGTGATTAAAATGTAAATATATATTTAAGAATATATCTCATTAGCGCTCTTTAAAATGCTCTAAATGTGCTGTCGATGCGAAACTAGCATCTCCGCCCCTCTAAACATTTGCAACTTCTAAAGAAACTGCATGGCAATGCACAATCATCATCATCATCAATCCAGTTTTGATCCGGTTTTATCCCCGTAAACGAGGGTGGCCGGATTTACCCCACTCTGC
>JAOBBB020142010.1:0-12633 GCA_025331005.2 Zoanthus gigantus
ATTAATAATAATAATAATAATAATAATAATAATAATAATAATAATCAACTTTATTTTCCGAGGGTAGCACTTGACAGTATAAGATACTGATAAACTTGTGGCCCTCTAAAGTATAGTGTGTTTCCCTTATGTTCCAAACATGGTTTACAAGTAATGATACAAAATATTAACAAAAATAAGTAATAAATAATAATTGAAGCTTTGTATTGGACATGTGACTCAGAAACACTTCTTAAAATTTTTGATATTTTGACACTTCTTTTGCTATTAACTAGTATTTCTTTGAAGACAGTACTGTCATTACCTGGTTAATTAAGCAGAACTTACAAGCTAAAAATGTTTGCTCGTATCAACTGATGAGATATATGCAAAAAACATTGGATTCCATTTGCATAAATTTGGTTTTGCTGCCATAATCTTCTGCGTAACTGAAAATCTGATGCTCTCAATCAAGAATATTGCTTGACTTTACATGCTTTTTGCAAGATGAAACATGAAGTGACAATGACTTTAGGCTCAAGATTGCCTAACAAAAAGATTACTTTTAAAAGCTAGCTAGATTTTAGAGAGTGTCCAAAACCAACCAGTCATTTAAGGTCGCTTTTTTTATTATCCTCTAATAAGCTAAATCCTTTATGAGCCAAGTGGCCCATAGAGCCGGCGCTTATCTCTGGTTTCCATAGTGTTAAGCGATCCTCTAATATATTAGATATTTTCTAAAATAAAACAGCTATGAAATTTGCTAATAGCTTACAAATTATGAATCAAAACAGGTATTGACAGAGGTTCCTTCAAAAAATCTTGTAACAGTGTCAAAATTTTAAGGAATGTTCCAGAGCCAAGTAATTATGCAAAACCTCTATAATCAAAGAAATAATAGTACGGTAATATCATCATCATCTTCATTTAACTTCCTTAGTTTCCCAATAATGGGGTTGGACATGATATGAGTTGCTTCCACTGTTTCTGTCCTCTACCATATCTTCTGTGATGTTTAACTTCATGTCTTCTTCCACTACCTTACTCCAGGTCTTCTTTGGCCCTACCTACTGTCCTTAGAACTACCTTCCTCCTCCAGTTCCATCGCTCTCCTAAGTATGCTATTGTCATCCCTACGTTTTACATGACCAAGCCATCTCAACCTTGTTTTCCTTAATCTCTGTTCAAGTTGATATAAAGACACTACTGTATTTATTATGATTCTTGGTACTACTGTTGGGCTGTCATAACTTTACATTAAATAATGCTAGAACTGGTATTCTCTATCTTGTCCAACATATATTTCAAATAGTTCTGTTAAGAATGTAAATGATAATTCAATTTGATTTGCTTTTGTTTTTATCTCCATTTATTAGAAAGTGGTTGTTCCTTAATGCGTAGGGGCAGCTGATATAATTATTATGGCACTGTCTCTAAAAATAAATATTGTCAAGAACAACAGTATAAAAACTATTCAAGTGAGTGATGGTTTTGATTATTACACTGTATATACAATAAGACCTGGATTTCTTCCAAGTAACCATTAATATATAAATAAAAATAAAATGTGTTTTTGAAGAACTATATAGAAGTGCACCATAAGTGTAAAATAGACATAAAACCTGCTATTTTAAAATATTAAAAACTATAAAAGGCAAAATGTAATATGTACAGTAAAATTTAAAAAACACAAAAACGTTTGGAATTCTATCGTACATTTTACACATTTTGCCTTTTATATTTTTTAATAAGTGTAAGGTACATTTCCCAGTTTAGGGAACTCAGGGGTGAAATTTTATTTTTTATTTAATTATCATTACTGTACAATTGAAGGCTGAAATTTATTGTGATTGCAGTTTGTAACTAGTATAAGGAGCAGACACTTTTAGCATTAGACTTAAGTCCTAGCATTTGAATATAGTGAGAAAATAAAAGGTTTTATTTTATGGGGAGATATATGATTATGAAGGGTACAGTATTACATTTACTTCAATTAATGGAAAAAGAAGAACAACAGTAAGAAACTTGTATTGACAAGTTTATCCTAGATTGGTGTTTTAGTAATGTCTGTGCATTCAATTTTCAGTTTAGGTCAAAATGTGCTAAGAACAAACACTAAAACACAACTTCGGTATGTCAACTTTATTTCTGCTATTTGCAGAATTTTCATTATAATTTCAATTAATTATAAATTTTAAAGGAGAACTGAATGCTAAAACTAACCTATTTGTGTTTGAATCTATTGAACAGGTATAGTAGATTAACTTTGTGAAGTTTTTTTTAAATTAAAGACTGTCAAATTACATTGAGAAATTAAATATAAAAACTAAGAAAACTCGCTAAAAATGGTTTGATAATGTGGTCACAAATGAGATTGTCAGTGGTATGGTATGATGTAGGTTACAATATTCAGAGCTTAAATATGGCAGTGTGCCTTGAAATCTTGATATTTTTTGGTGATTTATGTCTTGTGAAGTTATTTTATATTATAGCAGCCAAAAGCTGGACAGCAACCATGTTTTTCCTCGTTTTAATCATTCTAATATTGTAACCTACATGATAAACAACTGCTGACATCACATATTGAGCCACTGATCAAATCTTGTCAATTCTTTACAAAACATCAATTTTTTTAAACTACTCGTCTAACAACTTAAAACTTCATATAGTTGTTCTACTGTGCCTAGTTGTTCAAATGACGAAAAGTCAGTTTTAGTGAACATTCAGTTCTCCTTTAGCAGGACACCCACTATTGCACAGAATACCCATAACTGGTTAGGGGCTACTGTCTCGTACCTCAAATGCAATAAATGTTCATTAATATTAAGAATAGACTTGTAAGACTTAGTATAATTAATTGATAACTGTATTTTTTTTAAATAATTGCAGTTGTTCTGACCAAGAACTAATGCTCAAAGTCAGCTCCTTGTACTAATGTGTGGTGATGAAAAAAAACTTTCAGCCTTGAGTAATTTAGTTAACTTTTTTTTTATTTCCTGTTGATTATTGCAGTTATTATTACAGGTAACTTGCAGGTCCTTAAAAAATTTTTTTTTTATTTTGAAAGGGTCTTAAAATGGAAAAGTCTTAAGATGTCTTAAATTTGAGTTCAAGTTTAAAGTAATTTTGTAATTTGAAGCTCTGGCTGGCTATTTTGCCTACCACACACACTGAAGGCCTCAAAAAAAGCATCGAAAAGTGCATGAGAAATCACTTCAAAGCCTGCAACCCTGTTGGGCTGCAGACAATCAACTCTTTCACTAAATCATGTAAGCAACATTGGAGGAGCTTGGGTCTTAAATCTGGAAAGTTTAGTTCTTTAAAAGTCTTAAAAAGGTCTTAAATTTCTTGATGTGGAACCTGCAGGAACCCTGTTAGTTAAATACTATCATTTAAAGACAGTTTCAATTGATGTATACTCAATTAGTTGTTTTTTCAGTAAATAATGAGATCGCAGTAAGATTAGCATGTTTTTCTTTTTAAGTTAAGGCTAATCTAAGTTAGTATTTGTTTAAATCCTTGTTTGTTTATCAAGAAATAATTAAAATCTTGGTATATTTTTTAAGTTTCAAAGTCATTTTTTCTCCAAATGTTGTATTTTTTACTGTTAGACTTTGCTTCAAATATTTGATCTCAAAGTAGTTTAGTTGAGAAAGCTTTATGTTAGATAATAATCAATATGCAATTCCTTAAGATTGCCTTGCATTTCACAGTTCGACCCCAATGGCACAGTTGCTGAAGCTCTTAGAATCATTAGGGAAAGAATACCTGATCCCCCAAAAGAAAAAAGTGAGTATTTACAGTGGAATTTACAGAACTGCCTGTAGCAATTTAACAATTATTTTTAGTTATCCAAGTGGTTTATATATAATTATGCATGGTTGTCAAAAAGATTTAGAGTAGCCGGAGATGCTAAAAAAGTAGCAGGAGGTTCCACAAAACACGAAACACATCTTCCCCGATTGCTTCCTTGATCATTCTCATTCTGTTTTTCACAGAACTTCCTCTTTTTAACGCAATTAAAATCTAGCAAAGTCTTTGCTCGCTTTCTTCTCTACATAATTTGTGTGATGACATATTTTGCAAGCTTATACTAAATATCACGGTAATCTTCAATATTGGATCTGATGTGAAAAATACCCCATATATTCTCAATCTTGACAAACTTAAATTTCGTCCATTTTATTCCTCTTTTTCAAGTTCGTTTTAATGTTTCCTGTTCAGTTTTAATTCTTTCAGTGTTGTGCAGCTTCATTGCTAAAACTTGAGCTACAAGCATATGAAATTATAGTACTTAGCCGGCGTATTAGTCTGAGTAGCCGGTGAAATGCGCCAGTTGCCGGCTTGTTTTGACAACCCTGATTATGTATCTGCCCTTTAGTTTCAGATTTTGGTCTATTTTTGAAAGATGATGATCCAGTGAAGGGCAAATGGTTAGAGCCATCACGAGAGCTTTCTTTTTATCCTTTGAAGAATGGGGTGAGTCTACGGTTTATATAAAAATACAAGATTTTTTGATTTAGGTTAAAATTTCTCTTTGAGGTAAGTAACGACTCTATTTAGGAGTCAAGTCTTACAGCTGGCTAAAGGCCTATTAATTGGGGACACCATGTTTACCACTGTAAGGTGGACGGAGACTTTAACATAACAGACATAAACATGTAAACACAGACATACCATTCCCCTTTAAAATAGGTACCACAACACTCGGCGCCCAGTCATCCGCCATTTCTCTTCCATCCAACACACCCTGACACAGCTCCACCATCACACCAATCCCAATCTCCCCACTCACTGCTATCATTTCAACACTTACTTCCGAGGGTCCAGTAGCCTTTCCCACTTTCATTTCCCTTATTGCTTTCACCTTTTCTTTCCAACTAACCCTTTCAACTGGCCCTTCCACCAATTCTGCTTTCTCGCTCTGATCCCACTCTCTTTCTCTTTCTGATCCCACTCTCTTTCTCACTGAAATTCGGCCTACCATCACTACCTCTCATGCATCTTCCTCACTCAACATCTTTCCCATCCTTCATCATTATAAATTCATATTAAATATATTTTGAACCAAAATAATGGCTTGACACAGGAAGTAAAATTATAAAAAGTGAACTAAAAAGTTGAAACTTCTGTTTTGTAACAGGATTTGCTGGAATTTAAAAGCAGAAATCGGATTCTCAAAATTAAATTTATGGATGGATCAGTCAAGACTCTGCAGGTAAGATAAGACAATCTCATAATTAAAAATTTAAGGCATTTTCAAATAATTTATTTTTAATCTACAACTACTGTAAAGTTTATATTTAGTTATATGTAAAAAAATCACAGATTCAGCTATTTAAGTATTGATAACAGTAATCAAAACTCTCAGTGAGCCGACTCATGGATACAAGTAGAAAGTTACTATTTAAAACTTACAGTAACTATTATTGCACAAAATTTTAGGCAAATGAGAAAGTACCAGCTATAACTCACAGCTACTCCTACTGAGTATCCGTAAGTCAAAAATGGGTCTATGTCAAACAGGTATTAAATAATTAATATGCTCTCAATGAACTGTCTAACGCTGGCTTTTTAAAATTAATGTATGAACCAATTCATATCCATTTTCATTGCAATTGGCCTGGAACATGAAGCATAATCTTGATAAAACTCTTTTGTTAAATTTTCACAATCTGTTGTTTTATTGTGTATAGATTGATGACAGTCATAGTGCTGGTGAGATTCTTGAAACAGTTTGTTCAAAGATGGGTAAGTTGTAAAAATTTTTTTTTTTGCTTTGTAATTATTTTAATTATCAATAATTATTTGTCACAGTAATCAGCGAAATTCTGTCTTGATCTTTAGATTCATTTATAACAGCATACAAACATTCTTTATTCTTGATCTTTGCACTTGCTTATTGCAGTGACATTAAAGATTATTTGGACTTTTGTTAAGCTTTCACTTCCCTCTATGGTCCACAATTTATGTCCCCAAATTTTGGTATACGGTCCACTCCATCAACATTTCACTTTCATGATACTCATTCATTTCTTGCACATGCATGTGCATGAACGAGCTAAAAATGATTAAAAATGACCTAAATAGGATGTTGGGTGGGTGTGGTTGGCACAGTTCGTAAGACCTCTGTCACATGACCGCAAGGCTCCCACTTATTTTGCTGAAATTTGAAAATTGTGCAATCTTCTTTTGCACCTAAGCTAACACGGCTTTCCATCCTTCTGGGATAGACAAATGAGTACGAGCATCTGTTGGGAGCTAATCTATGATGGGGAAAACAAACACTCTCATCTGCTTAACACTACTGACAGTAACCGTAGATAAGCACCAGCTGTATGGGCCACTTGGCTTGTAAAGGTTTGGCATAAAGACATAGTTTTTTCTGTATCATTATTTCAATAGAAATAAATTCTTTGATAATTTTTTAAGTTTTTATACTGTTGTAACAAGTTAAGAGTTTGATCTGATGTTTCAGACTGTAATCCTTTGTCAGTTCACTGTGATGAAGGACTACAGTCTGAAATATTAGTGTTACAATGGTTAAAAATTATCAAGTTGATTAGAATTGAATTTGCCTTCAGATCAAACATACCCAGTTGCCTTAAGAAATGTCTCTGTTAGTATTTATGTAGTGTTTATGAATGTTGTTTGTCTTTCCTATGCTACAAGGTATTGGCAATTCAGAAGAATTCTCAATTTTGGTAGAGGGTCTCAAGGAGGACAAAGAAGAGGGAGAGAAGACTGCAACTATGCGCAGAGTAAGCAGATAGCAATTAATATTCAATTTGTACATAATTATTGGAACATTCTTAAAATACCGTAGCTAAGAATTAGTTTATTTGGAGCTTAATCCATCATTCTTTTTATAAAAAAAAAATCACAAGACAATATCCCAATATTCCACCTATGATATAGAAAAATTGCATAACAAGAACTTACTCTGTTATTCCAGAGCTCTATCTTTTAGAAAAATCACTAATACAATAGCTTAATTCGTTATTTTAAATGGTTATTACTAAGAAAAAAGAGCGTTTTGATGATGTGTTCGAGCAAAAGTGTGGAATGAGATACCCAGAAGAATAAAAGAGTTGCCAAAAAAATTAATAGCTTTAAGAAAGAAATGAAAAGTCTAGAGTACTTTTTGACATTTTGAAAGCTGAAAATTGTTACATTGAAATCAATAAAATAATATTTGATCTAAAGAATCATTAGAAAAAAACACAAATGATCCTTAATTGTGCATTGGTGAGTTACGTACTTGTAGCCATTAAATATAAAAAGGGCACTTAATGTTTTATTTGATTTGATTCATGAGTTTTTAGTGGTATTACTAAAAATGATGTCATTGGGACTATTTGATGAGCAGATGTTTCAAGAAGAGACTAATATTGAACATAAAAGTGTTATGTTTTTGATTATTTGGTTTTGTATCGAGTCTCAGAAGTCAGTGTTGGCAGTTGAAGTAAGACCACTTTGTTCCCAGAGTAATGGCCATCTGCTAGTTGTGTAAGTTTAAAAAGTAGAGCAAAGATCTAAAGTCAAATCTTTTCATTGGTTCTTAGGATAAATCAGTAAGAGATGCACCTATTAAAAAACTGGAAGACAGAGACAGAAAGAAAATGGATCATTTAAAGAAAAAACTTCATACAGATGATGAAGGTAAAACCTATTCTTACACTCACACCTTATATGCATACTGTAATCTTATGCCTCTAGCAAATAGGACTTCTAAATTCCAATATTTAAAAAAAAGTTATATTTAAAATGGATGATTCTGACTATGATATTCATACTCCCCCTTGTTCCAGGGTGGAAGCAAAGTTATTTGAAGTTTTACATTTAATTGCATGGCATCATTCCTGGCCCCACTCTCTTGCAAATCTGTTGTTTTACTCATATACTTGAGACTCGATTTGAAATTGATTGGTCTAGAAATTTAATTAAGGCTAATAAAACGTTGATTGTTCAGTACTGCTACAATTTACTTTCAAAGTTTTGGTTTGCTGTTATTGTGCATGATACTGGAGAAGTAAGATGAAAGTGGAGAAGGAGAGCAAAAGTGTTGGTTTGGAGAAGAAGGATGCCTTGAATTGAAAGAGATGGAGAGTGGGAGTTGGAAAGATTGCTGTTAGGGCTGGGTAAATCTAGCCACCCCCGTTTACGGGGATAAAACCGGATCAAAATTGGATGATGATGATGATACTGAAGAAGTAGGAAAAATAATTTATTCAAATACAGTTAATATTTTCTACTAGTTAAAATGAACCAATACAAACTCCCTCTTAAAATGCAAGAATTAAAATCATGGTATTTCTGAGGATTCCAATCCTTCTGTAAACTCATGCAAGTAAGTTTTCAGGGATTGACATCTATGCTATTTAAGACAATCCTACCACTTTTTTCTTAAAAGAAAGGGACCTTATAATACATTTCACAAACACATCATACATTTCATTACATAGAAAGCTGTGAGAAAAATTGCTTGACTTAAAACATATTTTTTTAAACTTTACTTGCTCTACAATATTTGTAGTGTCTGGCACTGATAAGAAAACATAAAAGAGGGTGTAACTGAATCATAATGTAAACTTTTGTTCTTAGTTCACTGGCTGGACCATGACAAGACTTTACGAGAGCAAGGAGTAGATGACAGCCACACTGTTCTTTTGAGGTAAGAAGCTTGTTTGTGCCAGTGGTTTCCCTTGTGAAAAGTGGGTGTTGTAAGTTGCTTTTGTGTAGGGGACAAATAAAAAGTATTGAGAGGTAAGCACAGAAACTGTTGGATTTATTGCTGGACATTTGATATGGAAAAGGCTGTTTATCACCCGATTATTTTTTAGCATTGTATGATCATCTGAAGGGACTTGAATTTGAATAAGGTGACTGATCAATGCAAAAAAAAAATCATTTAGAAACAGTAAATTTTTGAAACCTTTTTTTTTCTCAATTTGTGTCATTTGCGAAGAGTGCCTCGTTTTGTTTTTGTTGCATTCCTTGCTGTTGTATTCTGATATTTACATAAAGTATAACTTTTGCTGCAAGAAGTAATTAACGAGAAAAGCTTAGACATCAAAGAACAATAGATCATATCTATATGGCATTAAACAAACAATTATTGTAGTTTTCTATCTTCCATCGTCCAGCTTTTGGGGCAAGATATATTGTCCTAATATAGGTAAATAGCTTATAGGTAAAGTAGATGTAGGTGACAAATGTGTGTTTGTGGGAAAGGAAGAAAAAACATGTGGGGAAGGCAAGTTAGATGTAGGTTAGATAGGCCAGATGTGGGGGGTGGGGTAGGGCAAATGTTGGGGGTGAGATGGGTCAGATGTGGGGTGGAAAGGCAGGTTAAATATTGAGAAGACCGGGTAGATGTGAGTGAGATAGGTGAGATGTGGAAAGCAGTCATTGCACGTCCAACCCCATCCTAGATGAGAAAATATGGATGTAAAACAAAAATGATGAGGATGATAATGATTCTATTAATATTTCAGGCATGTTGTACAGGTTGTAAATTTTTTGAGAATTATTCATACTGTGGAAATTTCTTTCTGACATTATATCTTAAAATAATCTGTCAGGTAACACTTACTTTTATGAATGATTACCAAAAATTTAAGACCCATCATTTTGGCTTGTAATCAATCAGAATACAGAATTCGTGGTTCAGAAGGTATTATGGCAAAGTATTTTAAAGTAAAGACTCATAACTCAGTTGTTTTAGGTTCAAATCTTTCGCCTACAAGTTATGCTAGTTCAATGTAAACAAACTTCCAGTCTTTAACCAAGTTTTGAAAAATCAATTTGAAATTTAATGGAATTCAATAGACATTACCATAAATGGAGGGGTCCTTGGGTAGTTTTCAATCCCGCAATACTGCAAAACCCAAGGACCCCCCCCTCCCATAAACAACTATTTTAATCTTAACAGATGTATAAAATATTTTAATTTTTAAGTTGGCTTGGTCAGGACAGAAGACAAAATTATGACATTTCAAACATAACTCCTTTCGTCAGAATGACGATGAGATCTTATCTGCTTTTCTGTATGTCAGTAAATGGTTTCGTAGCACAAACCTGGTATTACTGTCTGTAATTTAAACTGCACAGTGCAAGATCCTTCGCCACCAGACTTTGTTGTCACAATTACATCTCCCTTGCCTGGCTTAGCTTTTCCTGTTCTGGCAACAATCTTACTTGCTGATTTGTAGTCGGCAGATAAAAGACAGTTGGCTCCACAAATGGTCAGTCCTTTTGGTCAATTGAAAATAAAATTGAAAAGTAGGTACATTGAGGTAGAGGCTTACCGTGTGAAAGAAGACAGAATGGGTTAGTTACCCACCTTTCCACAATATACTGTGTATATCAATAGCAAATGAAAGAAATAGAAAAAAGAAAATGTTGAAATATATTCTGTTTATTTGTCAATGAAAGAAAATAAAGTGGAGGGTATAGTGTTCCTTCCCCAAGAAAACAGTGGAGGCAGAGCAGAAAGAGCGGGACGCTACAGCCCCCTTTAATCAAAATTTTGAGGGGGCTGAGCCCTCCCTCCCTCACATTTCATTAATGAAATCTTTACAAATGTAAGATGGAATCAGTTTGGCAAGTTTTCATGGCCAAAAAACATGCTTAGTCCAACAGTTTTCTTAACATTGTGAATCTCTTTAGTAAAAATACAAATGCTAAAAACTGACATTTCGATGTCACTGACATCATTATCAAAGTGAAGTAATAAGGTTCAGTGTTTGAATATATTAAGTTCGCAAAAGAAAACTATAATGATAAACAAAGTAAATAGAGAGCAGTCTTCCACTTTGATAATGATGTCAGTGACATCGAAACGTCAGTTTTTAGCATTTGTATTTTTACTTAAGTGTATTACCAAAGTCGCCTTGATTAAGATTGTGAATCTCGACTTGTTTTCCACAAAACCAGAGAGAAGTGGCATCCACTGACTGAATGAATTGCTAGATTCCTTGTTTTAAAAAGTAAATGCATCATATGGCAATAAATTAGCATTGGGTTTAAAAATTTTGTCTGAAATAGTGGTTTGGACTTGACTTTGTTTAATATGAGCCTCTCACCCCCTCCTCCCAAATTTCAGAATGCTCTGCCACCTCTGGAAAGTAAAACATCGACAAATATAGATACATGTATAGTCCACTGTCAAGTGGCTTCTTAATCAATGTGTGTTAAACAACTACTATAATTGTATTGATATAGTTCTAACTACATTTTATACAATTATGTAATTTTATGTGTGCTTATTACGACAGTGTATGAAAAATTTTCTGTCCTAACTTTCAACAATAACTGGAGATTTGAATGTTTGAATGTAGAATTTCCGTACAGGGGCGTACTTCATTTAATATGCATACAATTTACGCGTAAAATTCTCACCTATATGGTAAAATTTCCGTATTGGGGCGTACTTAATTTGGCAGGCAGTTTATGCATAAATATCTCACCTATTTTCTATATAGCTAATCCTAATCCTAACCCAACAGGATCCACTAACGCCCCAGTACGGAAATTATCCCCTCTTCTATTTTCCATTTATTTATTCCTCAACCAAACCCTACAGAACCCAATACACTCCAGTACGGAAATTATTCCGAATCGAAATGCTAGCAAACAAGTATAATTGATAACACCCTAAAAGATACTTGTGGTAGACCTTAAATTTATTAAATTCACTCCAAATTGCATGCAAAATTGTACAATATGATCCTTGTTTTTTACCAAACGATCTAAGTAGCACAAAATATAAATAAGCATTTAAAGCAATCACAATTCATTCAGTGCTTTCGTAATATGCAACTAGATATGCCATTACACCATGCTCTAAAAAACAGTTTTGTTTGATGGCGAATTCCCATCAAAGCACACCCATGCACCTACCTACTACATCTTTGGCATCAAGTCCGAGGTTTTCTCCACGAATAATCACTTTTGTTCCAG
The DNA here is from genome assembly GCA_025331005.2 of Zoanthus gigantus. Classification (NCBI taxonomy): domain Eukaryota; kingdom Metazoa; phylum Cnidaria; class Anthozoa; order Zoantharia; family Zoanthidae; genus Zoanthus; species Zoanthus gigantus. Next base: position 11,944 of record JAOBBB020142010.1, read on the forward strand.
GAGGTCCTTCTGCAGGAGAAATTCCTGTTACTACAGGCGGAGGCCTCATTAATATTGAGTTTTACACCAGAGAATGCCTTCAACTATATCCTATACTTTAGATTCTCCAAAAGTCCAATGTTTCCGCCGCCATCTTGATTTTGACAAACTAGGGTACAGTCTCTTTTAAGCATGTTTGTCCACAGGCAGCCCAATCAAAAATCAGTATGGACTTGCAAATACAATATTTGTATGAGAAGTAAAATTTTAATAAAACGTAGCTAATCTGGGTAATCTCACTATAAATGTTAAACATGCCATTAATTTTATACATGCAGTGGCCATAACGCAAGCAAAAAAACTTCGAACAAAGATTATTCTTAGAAGCCTGGCATCCATTAAAGATGAAAACTCTAACAATGAACACATCAACAATCCGAACATATATAAAGCACTTATAAATATGAATAGCCATTGCTTTATTTCTGTACTTTAGATGAAGTTTTTCACATATAATATTAGTTCTTGATTCAAACTGATGAAGAACTAAGTTTTTAGCCCGAAACGTCTTATATTACATCTCTTAAATCAGAGTCAACTTTTTTACGTTTTTATATAATTTCTGCGTAATCTCAATCAATAAAGCTTTGCTCACACAGGAGCAGACATAATGTAAAATAGTAAAATTGACACGACGTTTCGGCATCATCT
>JAOBBB020142104.1:0-12630 GCA_025331005.2 Zoanthus gigantus
AAACTATCATCGACTATCATGAAGAATTTGAACAAGCTCAAAATGAATGATAGTTGTTGATAGTCGATGATAGTGCACGATAGTTGGTGGTCAAACGGAAGCACGCGCTTCAACTAACATGGACTATCATGGACTATCATGGACCGTTTGACCAAGGCTTTACGGGTCGGCAAAAATAATTATGTGATTTGCCGTGTGTACACGTTGCACTGCGCATGTGCAAGTGAATTCAGTACAATCATTAGTACATCAATGCCTCATTTGAAAGCACTGGTGTAATTAGGGAGATAATTGCCACCATCAATAGCAAGATCATTTGTCATCGAGTGAAGATAATAGCAAGCTGCAGCAATTAACAAGTTAATATATATTGTGATAAGCTTGAAGGTCTAAAATTCTTGTTGTCAAGAAAGTGGATTCATTTATAGCAACAGGCCGCAACTATTCGTTGCAAAGATTAAGCTCATCCTGAAAAAAAAAAAAAATAGCACAAGCGTTTCATAAAATGTCTTGGAACCAAAGCGATGGCAACTATATAAAATACCCAAACCAAGACAGAAAAATAGGTTACCAAAAGTTGCCGAGAGAGGACGTAACAAAGATTGTGGAGCGACTAAATGTAAATAAAAGTTATAACCCGAATCCAGCTCCACCGGTAAAGAAGGATGAAAAGCAATTGTCACAGGAAGACGTAACATATTTACTTGCAAGAATAGCAGACACCGAGAGAAACCTCGAGAAAACTCCCGAAAGACAAAGAATTGGAGCAGATAATTACTTTAATGGTTGGAAAGCACAAGAAATCTTACACAACATGTGGGGAGTTTGAGAGGTTTTAGATATGAAGAGAATATTTCAGAAAAACGTTTACAGTTTTTTTCAAGAACAAGTTGAGGAAAAAAGGTTCTTTCCTTTGGCTTTATAAATGCTTAAAACAATAGGACAACACGTTTACATAAAGTACTAAGAATATTTGCGGGTTAGCATTTGAATGAAATGATATTTAATATCGAACAAAGCAGAAACTCTTTTGTATCGCTTTAGAAAAACGTTTACAGTTTTCTTCAAGAACAAGTTGAGAAAAAAAGATTCTTTCCTTTGGCCTTCTAAATGCTTAAAACAATAGGACTACGAGTTTACATAAAGTACTAAAAATATTTGCGGGTTAGCATTTGAATGAAATGATATTTAATATCAAACAAAGCAGAAACTCATTTGTATCGCTTTAGAAAAACGTTTACAGTTTTCTTCAAGAACAAGTTGAGAAAAAAGATTCTTTTCCTTTGGCTTTTTAAATTCTTAAAACAATAGGACAACGCGTTTAAATAAGGTACTAAGAATATTTGCGGCTTAGCATTTGAATGAAATGATATTCAATATCAATCAAAGCAGAAACTCTTTTGTATCGCCATTGATGTTATGTAACAATTATATTAGCTTTGTAATCCATTTTTCCGATATTTCAAGGATTATAATGTCGGATGTAAATAGTACTTGAAACAGAAAACCATAAGTCACCGGCACTTATGTGGATATCTAACATAAGAGAGTTAGGTAATTAAAATCAAATGCCAAATGAACGATTTTGAACTTGTTGAATTGATGTTATAACAATCTTTTAGCTTCAGTCGTGAATGTTTTTAACGCCACTACTTCCACCTTATTCAAATTTTGTTATATAGTCTGAACCAACCTTTAATAATAGTTGATATTTCAAGATAATTACTAGGGCATTTTATTGCCGACAATACAAAAAAAAGCAAACAAAGTCATTGAAATAGAGTGGAATTGCAGCAAAGTTTGTGAGAATTCTCGAGCAGGTAAAAATCTGCCTCGACTGCGTCTCGGATTTTCACTGATCTTCTCTCGAATTCTCCCAAACGTTTGCCTCGGTTTTCACCAGGCTATATATGATGGCACGGAAAACACGTGTTATTAAATACAAAAAATGCAAGCATCTGCTCACCGTCGTCTTCACTGATACACCGAGATAGGGTCACTTTTGGGGTTCTTTGGAAAACGTGTCAACGTTAAACAACAAAATTTGACAATCTTTGTTTGCCTTCGAGGCTGAATCTTTTACCTTTTTCGGTTCGAGAATCTCGTGCAAAGTCGAAACAGAAAATGTATCGATGATCTAAAACGGAAAAACTAAAAACAAGTAATATTTTTCACAAATGTCGTCGTCATTGCTCCAATCCTCGCTTCTTTAAGCTCTGTATTTGTACTATATCGAATACGGAGGCATTTGTCACCAAAAACGAAGGTTTTCGAAAATAACGTTTTCCAAAGCGTTTTGAAAACGGATGTGTTACGTCCTAGTGTGGACGATAAAAATGAAGGTTTCGGAAACGCTTACGTCATGCTCACTTGATCGTTGCGCGGGAACTGAAGTCAAACGTTTGTGTTTATCTTGCTCCGTCTGATTTCAACTTAAGTTGTTAATAGGTGGTAAAATCCGGAGAGTCTTAACAGTTTAATCTGAAAATATCAAGACACAACACTATTGTGTCGAGGAATACAAAACGTCAACTTGCTTTTAGATCAAATTAGTTTGTTTACGGAATGTTTTTCTTGGTCATGTTTGGTAGTTTATATGGCCGAAGAACAGTAAGGGCTAACAATAGTTTGAAAAATATTGTCATTTCTTGTCCTTTTTGAGAGCACAGAATCCACAAGCATCGAAATGGTCGTGGGGGGAAAGAGTGTAACAATAGAAAGTCATTTCGTTCAATCATATCACTGCTCATTTAATCAAATAAAAGTCGCTTTTAAATATTGCGTCAATTCTTCGTCGTTCGTGGTTTCAGCCGGTAAGTTTGTTGTATGAAGCCCAGGGAGTTAGGTATTTTAAAAATCTTTAAGGGAGTTATTTAAAAATCATTCCACGAGCATGCATTTGATTTAAAATTTATTCGCCACTATTCAAAGTTTATACGTCATATTTACTCTTAGAAAAACAAACAAAAAAAATTTGAACCAACGATACATTTGAAACGATCACCGAAAGATATCTGATCTCCAAAATGTACATCCCCAATCTTCCGCGGCCAAGCAAACTTCATCACTCGGTCCCAAGCTTAGTTAACCCAGAAACAGTGTTTTGATTATGCCATTGCCATATTTGGATTTAATGATAAGTTGCTGAAATTTTCAATTTATTGGTGTTAAGTTATGAAATTGTGGAAATTCTGATCTTGATATTGCTTTTTTCTGACTGAGAGGTGGAATGAACAGGAAGTTTAGGTGTTGTTTACAGTATTTTTATGTTGATATTAAAAAACAAACAGTGATATTAACCTCGATTATAATGTTAATTTTTGCACCATTATGGCTTCCGGTACTCTTTTCTGTAATAAGAGGTTCGAATAATGGAAATAACCAATCAAAACCAAGATAGTCTTAATTTGTAGTTATAACTTTTCAAACCTGACCGGAGTACAAAACAGAACATTCAAAAAAAGTATTTTAGTCTAATAAAGGTTAGCAAGGGGCAAGGAGCATGTCGTGGATTCACACAAATTATATCAAATATCCAGAGTCGAAATTGAAGCTTGGACATAAAAGAGTTTCAAATAAAGAAATTTATGAGACAGTTAAACGCTTGACTGAGATAAAAATAAAGCCGAACGCAGATGAGGAAAGGTTTGAGCTAGACGAACCGATAATGACTTCAAAAGACATTAAAAACATGTTGCAGCGACTAGCTGACAAGGATAAAAACTTACACCGTACACCTGAGAGATGTAGAACCGGTTCTTACGAGCAGCTGGGCCTCGTAAACTCGTACGCATGGATTGATGGGAGAATTCTGCAAGGCCGTTTGAATCCAGTTGCAGATGGAAACTATTATTGAGTTCAGAAGTTGAAAAGTTAAAAAGTTTGCTTGACCTTAAAAACATTGTTGCTATGCTTGTTCATTTGAGAGGGTAATAAGAATTCTCAAACTTGCTTGAATATTCCGTAGAAAGTTCCAGACTCAAAACAAATCATTTACTCACATCAAAAGTGTGAAAACTTGCAGCCAACATTTAGATTGCTAATCAATGGTGGTAACTCCTTTCAATATGCAAAGCAATATCATTTGACTCAGGTCAAAAGGTGTGAAGTACTCTATATACATAACATCATAACTTAAAAAAAATTTTTTTAAAAAAAAACATTGTGACACTTAAAAAGCAGGGTGTTAAAGTAGTTAGTGATAATCTCTTTAGAAGAACATTATTTTTTCAGGCACAGTATTTTTTAAAAAAGCTTTATAGTTTAATAGGTTGGCCAAACTTTGTCTTCTAAATACTTCAAAAATGTTTTCATAAAATTACTTTTTTTCCCAATCTCGCCACTCTCCCGGACAATCTTCCCTTTTGTCGTAATAATCAATTTAGCTCTCTAACATCTTTCCTGTCGGCAAGGTTATATAAACCGCAAAGGATACAGCGCTGGAACATTCGTCTCTAGCTTCTATCACTTTAGCGTCAAAAGAACAGTAAAAAATTCGGTTAAATATGACTATTCGCTTCACGTTCGTTTGGGATCACGATATCGAGAAAATTACAGAAAAAACCAAAATTTTTAAAAGAGTTTTTAAGAGACATTAGGGACCTTTAGCAACGAGGACGGCAACGCCGACCCGACGGCAAAGAACAATAGTAAATACAATAACTGCACGTTGGAATGCATCGAACTCGGCACCTACACGGAGTTGTCGCTAAAATTAGAACGTGAAAAGACCTTTTTTGGAGTTCTCAGGTATTTGTTTAGCTTCATGGAGAAACATTTAATCGCTTTCTGCTCATCACAAGGTTTAAGGCGGAGAAAACAAAATTCCTATGAAACGCACAAATAAGCAAAACGTAAGTCTTGAATGTGATTTTTCTGAACCGTTGTCCTTCGCGTTGCCTTTGTTGTTGCTAAAGATCCCTATTCTTTTTTCTACGCCATTTTAAAAGTAGTCACGTGTTGTTGTAAACTGAACTGCTCATGCACAATTTTCGTTACGTTTTTTTTTGTTACATTTTCTTCGTTACAAATTTGAATTGACAGGAAATGTCTACAAAAATCAGTTTACTTGTTGGCATATAAACTAAACTAGGAGTAATCATAGAATAATGGGAGTGCAGCGAGTTTTGCGATGATCTTATATCGTTTCCTTGGAAAACTTTAAACATACCAGATATTCACAAGATTGTTTCTTTTGTTTTATATTTTTGGTGCCAGGGTACAGTAGCATATCAAGGAATGTAAACATGTTTCTCTGTAATGAAAAGAACATCAGTATTTAAACAAATAACATGTAGATTGTATCGTAATCTTTCGAGCCAAGTCGCGTGTCGCACATGTATCGTCGCTTTCCCTGATTGTCGCCATTCGGGCTGCGTCGGTTAACTGCACTCCCAGTCATGAAACCGAGGCAATTTGTCAAAACCGGTCTACGAAATCTCAAATCAGCATGGTATCTGCAACTGAAGACGAACTTAGGGGCAGTGGTACGGTATTGTAATTGGATACCGAGCAATGCATCAGAGATTAACCAAATATTGCAATTTGGTTGTTACCAGGAATATCGTTCGTCGCTAAAAATGCCTCTAAAAATGCCGCTAAAAAGTTGCTAGACGATAAAATATCTCTCCTAAATATTAAAAGTTGTTAAAAAAGTCGATGTCTCCTCAGAGCTACTGTACATTTATTTTGTTTCCTTTCAAAAAATTTTAGTGCATTCAAGCAACGTTTCTTAGCGCTGGCTAGCAGGAACTTGGGCTCTAGCTAGGTAGCGCCACCAAACGCAAGGTACCAATCCCCCACGGTCGTATCAGCCGAGACAGCTTTCTTTTAATTTCCTTGCCCTTGGAAACAACAGTTTGTCAACATGGCTACAAATCAGCCTTGGGGAACAATAGTTAAACCACCGTTTGAGCTGGGATACCAAAAACTCAAAGCAGACGAGGTCGAAGAAATTTCAACACGACTTTACAACACAAGACCCAAGACGCCTCGTAGTTCGGTCAATCGACGGGTTTTGATTGAGAAGAAAGACTTAAGTCAGGAAGAAGTAACTGCTATGGTGAACCGTTTGTCAAACAAAGAAACTGCTTTTCCCTTTACACCAGACACTAATCGTACTGGATTACACAAGAAGGAATGGGGAAATGTTTTGAACTCTTATGCATGGAACGGAAAGAATTTTCAAGCAATTTTATGTGGCGAGGAAAGTCCGTAACGAAGTGATAATCACGTACCTTGCAACTTAACGAATATGATGGATTATGTCTCGCACGGACATTTTAATGTTTCTATTTCATACCAAAATCTAGCCTAGGTTGATATTTTCTTTCACGTTCATTTATCAGAGAAAAACAAAAGTTGGTAACGCTGCAATGTTTTCTATTATATTCTGGCTTGTCACAGCCATGCATCTATGCTTGCTGTCTGTTGTAATGGTGTCTGTTGTAATGGCTAATGGAGTAATGCATATAAATTATTAGCACTGTAACCTAACTATTTTTCTGTTTGAAGTTAGCAGGGTAAAACCAATTTGTACTTTCTAATTGAGCAAAGGATCCTTTATGTGACGGTGAGCTGCACAAGCAGTGTTGTAACGCCATGGGATTCATCTGGTAAAACTTTCTTGCCTACTAAAAATAAACAAAGATTTTTCACCGTAAATAAACTGTTCATGCATGATGCAGAAAAATATTTGCTAACACGTCAAAACCGAATGCTGAATCTCACAAGAACATTCTTTTTTTCAAAAACATTTAAGCTTGGGACAGAGACGGAATATTCTTTAACATTTTTCACTTTAAAAATTAGAATAACATAACTTATATTGCACATGTTTTTCAAATTGTTTATATTCTCAAAATTTTGCCTCGCTATTGTATTGCCTATTGGGTAAACATTTGTTTAGAAAAATTATTTTCCTAAGTTTTGAAGCTGGGAGAAATTTTGACTGCCAGTCAAAAAATGTAAATGAGAAAATTGAAGTCACTGTTCAGAAGTCTGAGATATATTAAGTTTGACTCTGCTAAAAAGTGTTTTTTTTAAACATCAAATCACGTCAAATGTAATTAAGACATTCACAGTTCAGTGATGCAATGCGAAACATTCAGAAATTAACTGCGAATGAACGGCAGAAATTGAAAGTAACTGCGTCTTTTCTTAGAAGCCTTGAAAAAAATTAAATAAATTTTTCATTTGTACGAGTTAATAGAAACTTGTAAGGATCTTTAAACTTTGTTGACGTCACGCTAGTTTATATTTCCGAACAATAGGACTAAAGTTGTGACAACGCAAGCGTGATCCCGAGTTACTGACAACAAAAAACACACAAGGGGTCACAGCGAACAAGAAGTTCTAGCGAGCGATTTGAGAGTCGCTTTCGGTTCATTCAGTTGCACAATTATGGCGAAAAAGCCATGGGGAACAATCACTCACCCAAAAGAACGAAACCCAAAATTTCTTATGGGTTTTCAAAAATTTAACGCAAAGGAAGTTGAAGAAGTGGTCGTTCGACTTAATACACCGGAGTGGCACAAAAGACATGAAAAGAACGCGCCACAGATATTGCGCCAAACTGCAGTCGAGCCCAAAACAAAAATGAAATTCGAGGATATAGAGAGCACCGTTGAAAGATTGACTACTGATGCAAAAAACAAAGCTACAGACAGCAATAGAACTGGTTCCATGAAAGAACAAGGAATCTGCAACACTTATCAGTGGACCGGCTGGACTTGATATTGCGAGGGCAACACAAAGTATAATATTCTTTATTTTGTATTAAAACCTCAAAATAAACTTTGTCAGGAAGTTGTACGGATCCAGTTGTACACAAAACTAAATCCTGGGACATCAACGGGTTGGGTTACCATAGAAACATTGCTGGTAACAGACAATTTTGTGAAGGAAAATCAATATTGCCACTTCGTGTACATGTGTTAAATTGATTTTGAGGGCTTTCAAAACTCATATAAAATACATATCATCTGTTACACTGCAAATACATGTTTAAATTCTAAAAGAACCTATACAAAAGTTTATTATTGACTTATACGTATAATATTTAGATATACACCCTTTTGTATGTTTAAAACTGCATATGTAAACAGTGAAGACGATGCGAAGTGCTCGTATCAAACGTTACATCACTATGTTCCGTAAAACTTTTCGTAAAATTCCCAGCAAGTAGTCAATTGCTAACCACAAGGGTATTTAGTTATTACTTTCCTATATTGTAATTTGTTGCTGGGTTATCGAGTCGTGCACGTGTTTTCAAAATGCTTCCACGATCGGCCACATACTAGGCCACATTTGCATTGTAACACATCATTAAACTGTTTACATTAAAAGCGAAAATAATGTGCAAATTTATTTCCAGTAACTGTCAGGGAGTTATTTTAAAGCAATTTCCAAAAAGGGTTACAAAAAATAAGAGCAATTAAAATGAGAACGATGCATGAAGAATGGTTTTAAACTAAGTAGTAAAATATATCGGTCAACTTAAATCAAGTACATGGATATAACTAAAATTGGAACTATGGCCGGATGAAATAGGCTAGGAGATGATCTATTAAATACTGCCAAAACGAATTAATTTTTAAACTAGATAAAATTATATATTTTTTCATTAGACGGCCGAAATGCACCATAATTAATTAATTAGTGCAGTTCCCATGTTTTGTATTTAAGGTAAAAAAATAAACATTTTTGCAAATGGTTCAATATGATTTTATCAATGTTTGCTTCTGACTATACCATATATCCCAAAATTATTTTCAAAAGAAGTATTTTCAAACTAGAATTTTTAATAAGCAATCTTGTAAAAGATGCTTGTCAAATGACCTGGTTTTGAAATACAGAAAATAAATGCATCAATCAACTGAAATCCGATGAAATCTAAAAGTTGAAGAACTAAATACTACCATAACTAATTAATTTTCAAACTTGAAATACATGTTGTTTTTTTTTTCATTGACAGACATGCATGACCATAAATAATTAACTATTCAGTTTTCCAATGTTTTGTATTCGAGTTAAAGATAAACGACGTTTAACTTGCCAATGGTTGAATATAATTTTTGTTGATGTTTGCACTATGAATTATATATGGCATAAATTGGTTCATTCGTTATTCCACCTCAAAACTAGCAGCTCGCGCGCTTAACAAAAAATAGAGAATGGACCCATATTTTCACGAGGATTTTAGTCTCTTCCCAGAACATAACACAACTCAATCCAATCTGGACGAGCTCAGACTTTTGAGTCAAAGAATTGCGCAGGTCAAGCGTGCATTGGGGTTTGCTGAGCAGAGAAGGAATGCTAGAGACAAGTTGGACCAACAACTACATCACAGAGAGAACAAAACTGATGATTTGTTTGAGAGAAGATATAAGACCAAAGTGTGTGAGGCTGAGGATTTGTCACTGCAACAGCGTCTCAAGGATTTTTTGGAGTGGCGTGATCAGTTAGAAATATTTTATACCGCGGTTACGTGGTCACTATTGCTGATGAAACAACAAAGGGTTCCTCGACAAGAAATCAAGAGATTACAAGAAATCAAAGATGAAACATCCATGAATCTTTGTCACTCTGACTGGCTTTCACTGGCAGCACGGGAAAAATTGCACGAATTGAGCAATGAGAATGACTTCGCTGCGAATTCCCATCAACGCTCTAAAAGCCGTGGACATAACGCAAGAAACGCGCAAGCCGTCTACTACTGTAACGCAAAACGCAGTAGTGCTGCCGATAAAAGAATGAAATTGTTTGACGAAATTTTGTACGATGTGGAGAAGATTCGAGTCATTTCACAGAAAACATCTTTAAGAATGGAAAACGAAGTGGAAAGGCTGAAGGTAGAGGGAAGATCTTTAGCGAATGAAATTGTTGATTTGCACAAGGTACTGGAAGGCCAGAAACAACAGCTTGTTCAGGTAACAAGAATGAAGCGAGAAAATGAGAAGAAACAACAAAAGTATAAGTTTTAGTTTCGGTTGTCCAAATTTTTGTCGTTTACCTTTGTAGCTATCTACATGTGTAACAATTGCGCGGACGTCCCGCACGTTTGATTTAGGTGTCCCAGGGGATCTGGCGCCGAGTCCATGTAGGGCGCTGAACCAAGTTTTCTATTCCAACTAGCCGCTTTTAGAGCGCTTACTCAGGGTACGTCATAGAGGAATAACAGATGCAATGGATGTTTTTGGGAGATTGAGATATATTACCCTTGAAAACAGGAAGCCCAAGCTCATGTTTCGAGGCGATTTACACTAGAATATATGTTACTCATTAACACTTAAATTTTCTACCTTTAAATTTAATAACATCTATTGAAACTTACACAGTGTGTCGCTGAAGGGTTCCTATAACCTCTGTTTGAGTTTCACCCGATTTGGTTGGGTTTTGACTGCTTTACCCTGGCAGTCAAAACCCAACAAAGTCGATTGAAACTCAACGAGCGGTTACGGGATGGCTTCAACAACACACTGTGTAAGTTTCAATAAATTTTATTAAATTTAAGGCTACTCTCTACCCTAAGACCATTTTTCGCTACTTTTAGTGATATTGATGATATCTCCGTCTTTATTTTGAAATGTGAGAAAAGCGATAATCACATCACACGATGAATGAAAAGGAAGCCTCTTGAATATTTTGAAAACTTTTGGATGACATTTGAGGGAGGAGATAGATTTTGTAAATGTTGTTTTTTAAGTGAAATTTGAGTTTGAGGGAATTTGAGTGAAGTTTGAAAATTAATTTTGGAATCAATATTTGATAGAAGGCCGCCAAACCGTCCCCTAACCAAAGTTACACTTTCACATGGTCTGGAGGGACGGTTTAGCTCATATCTCAAATACTTCTTTCAACTCCTTCACTGTCCACCAAAATTTAGGGTAGAGAGTGGCCTTAAAGGTAGAAATTGTAAGAGTTATTGAGTAACATATATTCTATAGTAAATCATCTCGAAAGATGAGTTTGGACATCCAGTACCTTGTGTAGAGTTTTATAATAAAGACTGTAAGTGTAGTATTAGTTACGTAATCAGGTCAGTTTGAACGGTCCTCAACATGCAAGCATTGAATAACAGCACACAAATTAATGTTTTTGTTTCGTTCAAAACCAAAGATTGGGTTTTAAACTTAATGTTAATCCCAAAGCGATGGGTTGTTTTAACTTCAAAATCATTTGTTTTGCGATTTCCCTTTGGCCAGTGTACTTCCACTCTTTCCCGCCGCTTTGCGTGACACAGTCTTGTTGGTGCTTTTGTATTTGCGATCGTCCCCTCTGTTAAAGTGACGAAAACAAGGTTTAATAGCGTTTGTTGAGAAGTCGAGTTCAAAATGTAATTTTGAAATCACGCCACGTGCTATCTATATTCTATATTTATCATTTAAGGAACATATCACAAGCATTACGCTTATACTAAACTAACTTTATAGTTAAGACAAACTGTAGTCAATGGACGCATTGTTTATAAGCGCATAAATTATGGCAATGCCCAGATTTCACGAAGGACGTCTTAGTGATAAATTCTGACATACACTCAAGTAATAGCCGCTATGGATCATGAAATCTAGTATGCAGGCGCTATAAAAGAGAAACAGAGGGGGGAGGGGGTGCTCCTTCACCATCAGGGCCACGAGGCTTTGGAACCGAGGCTTTGAAATACCCGTGTTTTTGAAGACAAGTTAAAGACTAGCCGCATTAAAAAAAGGCCTGGATGAACATTATTCCAACTCTCTTTAAATATTTAACGAGTTTTATAATTTTTTAACTTTCTTAATCGTACCTATTCAAAAGTTTTTTAAACTTTCTAGATAATACTAATGTAATCAAATGAGCCAATTTAGCATAGATCTATTTTTAAAATTTGCATCGTATTTGTAAATAAATTTATAGTTTTAATATTGGAGGTCGCTAGTTTATCAGTTGCAACTGTTATGTGTTACCCTTGTTAAATAAAAGTTGATTGATTAAATGATTAATTGATAGATAGATAGATAGATAGATAGATAGATAGATAGATAGATAGATAGATAGATAGATAGATTGTCATCTTAAAACACAAACGCACCTGCTCATGTGTACTTTGTCCCGACATCCTTTGCCGCCTTCCCAGTGCGATGAACGTGCTTTTGTCATAGATGCTTTGCACCCTGTGCAGGGATTCTGTGAATATGGCTGTGAAAGAAGCATTTGAAGAACTTGTTATTTGACTAATGTGACTAACAAACCACGATCTAAATAACCTTTAACTATGTAAGTCGTGTTGTTAGAGCTTGCAGCGATTTTCAGTATGAACATATTTAACGAGTGCTACTTTTTCGATGCCTTTTTTCTGGGTTGCCACTATTCACTTGATGTGAAAATAAGTTTTTTTTCCGAACTTTCCAGGACCATTACAAGCAATTTCAGGACCTTCTCTATCAAGTATAATTTAAATGCTTTATTATCGTTTTTTAAAAAAATCAGTTCAAGAATAAACATTGTATATTCACTTGTAAGCTTTACTATTCGACTTTACTGAGTTGGCGGAATCCTAACAATGAAAAACAACTAATGACAGATCACTTTAGAAGAGTTGCTTCTGCACAAAAATAAAGCCTCGAAGAGTTGGGTTTTTGTTTTAGAATAAAG
>JAOBBB020142182.1:0-12630 GCA_025331005.2 Zoanthus gigantus
AACCTCTGTGAAAACGTTTTTTGTAGTACAGTAATTTTTCAGATACAACAAAATGTTTCGCCACTCAAATTAAACTTGTGTCGGAATCGTGTAATTCATTAGGGTAATCCATTTGAAAACACGAACTGTTCCACTGATTTGTTTATGCGACTCTATTTTTCTTAGGCCAATACTTTGAATAATGGCTTTATTGTACACTTTGTTATAATTGTAATAGGGAATTTAGTTTTATAAACTCCAGTAGTTCTGCAAATAAGAGACAACCAATAAGAGTTTATTAAGTACACCTTTGTTGCGCCGGCTTTCGGCGGAATTTATAAATGTAAATCTTTCATTTATAAACCCATAACATTGATAAAGAAAAAAAAATAAAAAAAAGCCAATCATTTGCAACCAGCTTCTTATTGTGTTGTTTTTATTGATAGATTAAAACTTATGGACTAACTGAGAGCGTTTTAATCCATAATTGATGGCAGTGTTTCCATCTCAAACTATCTTCTGTGGAACGTTAAAAATTTGTTATTAAAAACAAGTTATGGCAATGTGAAAGGGGTTTAAAAGTTATTCAATAACACAAAATAGCAAATGAAAAAATGTATTTAGTTTATGTATGACTGAGTAACATAAGAATTTAAAAACTAATCAGTGAGCCAAAAGTTTAAAGTAGAATATGCATACTATATAGGCGTCATCCAATGATTAGTTTGGTTTACTTAATTACAAGGAACAACTCAACTTTTTGTTATTCTTCAGCTTGTTTTGTTTTACTTGCGAAAGGAGCAGTTTTATTACCCTACTGAAATATATACTGCAGGAATCAATAGCGCCAGTGTTTTTTATTTAACAATACTAAACCATTTCCAGTTGTAACATTCGAATGAAAAACCAATGCATAGAAACATCACAGCTTGAAGTATCTTTTTGTTTTGCGAAGCTAGTGTTTGAAGTTATAGAGAATCAAATAATGGAAAATTATTGAAACGCGGCATAAACCAAATGAAGTACATATATGAAAACAAAATGAGCTGAGGTTGAACATTGTTCTTTGAACACTTGTATTGTCTTTTTACCATAAATAGTAAACAACGAGCTACATCGTTCCAAATACGGTATATCAAATATCTCTTTGTGTCAACATTTTGAGCTAAATCAATAAATCAAAATTACTATACATGTTCTCAAAGCCTACAATTCGATTTTATATTTAGAAAAAAAACTTAAAACCCAAAGAAATATGCAGAAAAGCGGAACTTTTGAAAACAATGCAAGACTCAGTTTAGCTGCTGAGCAACAAAAGATTGTTTTTGAGATCTTTTTTGTTGCTGTAACATGTTGAGAAAAATTATGTATTTCCAATGCACGCCAATGAAAAAAGCACCTGCTTGTGTCAACGGGGAAAAGCATTAAAAGCAGCTAAGTTTATGATGAAAGGAGTTTATGATGTAGTCTAGTATGGCTTCTGTCTTTGTAGGCATGATTCTAAAGGTAATTGTATTCTAAATCTATAATCAGAGAATTAATGAAATAGTTTCAGTTACGTTGAACATAGTTTTTAAATTACCACTGCACGATAAAGTATATAATGTGTTTATAATATATATCAGAAAAAGTCAAAACAATAGAAACTTCTTGTAAAAATTTTATTAAACTGAAGATTTTACTCTCAGAGCTCTCTACAAATTTAGGATTATGTGTGCACTGAATTGGTATGCATTTGACAAAAAAACCTTTTAGACAAAAGTTTGAAGAGATATCACGACGTTAGAAAACGTTTAGTTTAAGGCACTTCATTGTTGAATCCGATCCGGCAAATGTGAATAAGAAAACCAGCTTTAAAAAAACAAATCATAAGGGAAAAAACAGATAAAAATCGTTTGATTATTTTATTTTCTATTTCTAAACTTTGTATATCACGTTTTTACTCGCCGGGAGAGCCGCATTTGCGAACAAGCAATTTTCAAACTTATTTAACAAAACATCTGGTTTGCATTGTTTTGAAATCGAGTACTCCTCGATTCAAAGAATTTGCTCCGTTTTTTTTTTGTTTCTTATATTTTCTTTCTGTTTGTTCCAAATTTCCGTTGCAAGAGTTCATGGGTGATTTGACAATCATGATTCAAGATGGCTGGCATAGCATGCAAGATTCGATGAATATTTATACCTAAAAGAATCATAAAATTCTTCTACGGGACCAAATGAATAAAATCTTCTTCGGAAACTGGGATGTACCTTTTTGCCCACGGACTGACTAATCTGATCACGAGTCGGTGTATCATGGCTCGGTCACAACTGTAAAACACCAAGTTACGGGTTTAATTTCTTGTTGCAAAACCTTTGTTCTTGAGACAAATTAGTGGTTAACTGGTTATATTCGAGTTCATTTCCTGAAGAGAATTTGACGATTCTTGAAACTTAGCTAATACTTTTGAAACTGAATGCGAACTTGTCTTTCGAGATAAACAGGCTTAAAAAAAATGTTAATTCAAAAGCATATAGCACCAAATTGATAAAATAATCTTAAAACTTAATCAAAAGTTTTCCCTCCCAACTATAAATACTTTCAGCTTCCTGAGTTGCTTCAGTTGAGCACGACAGCGAGAGTTATCATGACCGAGGTTTGTGTTATTTTTCGAAGCCGAAGCACCTCTCTCGTTTGAGGTTCGATTTGCTTCTTATCTTTTTATGTACTTGATAAATTGTGGGAATCTGACCTTGTTTTTTAGCTATGACGTGCTAATGAGGTCCGAAAAGGCCGAAACAGCTGACCATGACTGTTAACATTCAGGCTTTCCATTTTCATAGTCCTGCTACCAACATTGCCTTAGTGTCGATTTTTATGTGGATTCAAGAAAGCTACTAGCACACATGTACATGTGTTATCTGTGTTGTTATTTGGTAAATTTGTTTCTTACGCAATCTTCTTACACTTGGTTAAATACTTTTCAGATACTTTTATTGCTTTTAATCAGCGCAACTTCCAGCACAGCGGATGTAGCAGGTAAACTGTAGATTCGCTTAATCTAAGCCTACGTTTAAACTTCACACCAAATTAAATAGGACGCATTATACCTTAAAAATTTAGAAATATTAAAGGTAACATTAAATAATTTGCTTCGATTGCCTCTTAGATTTTTTACAACTTTTATATTTTGAACATGCTATTCCTTTCTTCATTAAATAACTTAAGAATTCATGTCTCAAAACTAGAGGAAGACATCCCGAAATACCAAGAGAAAAATTAACAACTGGAGAGCTCAACTATATATGGTGACGAAGCCAAAACCCTTGATTTCGTCAGCGACCAGTTCAATGACATGTTATCAATAACTTCAATAACTTACTGAGATAACTTACTGAGATAAATTCCAGATTCGCATTTAGATCTCTGAACAATGTACGATGTAGGAGTAACAGCAGTACAAATTACACATGGTAAATCTGGCTTATGACTTGCCGAAAGACAACGGGAATGCAAATTTCTTATACCAATGATATCAAGTAAAACGATGGCTAAACTGTTGTACGGAAACTTTGGAAAACGTTTTCTCGAATTCCAAAATAATGGCTTCAAAAAGGATCTTCGGCACTTTCTCCACCCGAACTTTTTCATGCTCATGTTATTAATAAGTAATAATACGTTTTTTTTTTTCTCGTTCAATTTGAAATTAATTTGCACACGTGCAATTTCAGCTTTTTGAAAAACTCACTTGTGCAAATTAATTCCAAATTGAAGAAGAAAAAATCGTTTGATATATATAACCTGTACTAAACATGCAACGCTTCCGGGAATTCAGTTGCTGAAAATTGTTCTTGTAATTAATGAAGTTTATTCTTAAGTCAGACTTTAATTTCCACTCACCAGTTTAAAAACGTTAAGCAAATTTTTAAGTAGATATTATTCAACTGACGAAAAAAATGCTCAGTTGGAAATGTTTCATCCTTCAACAAAGAACTTAGTATAACAAAAATAAAACTCAAAAGCATAATGTAAACGATAATTTGCTCATAGTTTGTTTGTTAAGTTGTGCTATTCTCTCTTCATGTATGCAAATCTTATTTCGCATTTTAAACGCGACACAAAATTTAATGCCCAGTCATTGCAAATGGCCCAAGAAAGGTGTCACTATGACGTCACTTTTGGTACTCTATACTCTTTTGTTGGTGTTCAAAAACTAAAATGGGTTCTCTCTTCAATGTCTTTTAATTCTTTGACATAAATTGTTTAAATACAATAATTAGAGGGGTGATACTTTACTATATTAACTGCATTAAGGTGCTTGTATCCATTTTGGACCAAAAAAGACTACGACGATACAATAAAACAGAAAAACTATCAAGAAAATAAATAGAAACGAACTTTAGTTTTCAATACAATGCAATTATATAAAAAAAAACTCCTTAGCTTGTAGAGCAAGTAAAACAATAACTCTGGGATAATTTTTGAAGCAAAAAAAAGCATTTCTCGAAGAAGTTATTGGCGAACAAAATGTCTGAATATTTAGTGTAAATGTTGCGGCACCATATTGGTGGACCTCGGCATGTCCTCCAACATGGCCGCCATAATTACAAAGCGTAAAGTCAAAGATCATAGGATTGAAAATTTCATTATATTGCACTATGTAAATGACACTTTTAAGCATAATATAATGTAATTCATTCATTTGTCGCAAATATATTGATTTTTATGACTTTTAAAAAAAACGTGACTTAGCCTTGAGTGAGATAGTTAGCGTCCTACATCTCGGCTAAAAAAAACGTCGAGCAAATTTAAAATTTTCATGAAATAATATTGAAACATAGTTCCAACCATAGTTTTCTAAGACATATTAAATAATACAGTTGATAGGATTCAAAACTAAATTTTGATTCTAATTTTTGAGGCCTATGACGTAACATATGCAAACGAAGAATAGCAAATGTAATTCATTCATTTTAATTCATTATCAGCCGACTGCGTTGATCTGCTTTACCAAGGACACAAATCGGATGGTGTTTATCAAGTCGACCCTGACGGACAAGGAAGCTTTCCAGTCTATTGCGACCAAACGAGTGAAGGTGGCGGTTGGGTTGTCGTACAAAGGCGTCATGGAAACCTTTCTCTTTCTTTTAACCGAACGTGGAATGAGTACAAGTTGGGATTTGGGAACCTCACCAAAGAATTTTGGCTTGGAAATGAATTTCTGCATAGAATCACAAAAGGACTCTACAACATATTTTTGATGGAGCTTGAAGACAGAGATGGGATGAGACACTTCATTAGTGTGTCGGACTTCAGTATTGGCTCAGAATCTCAGAATTACAGCATAACAGAAAACATAACTAATGAATGGTTACACCCAGAAACGCCTTTCTCAACTTTGGACAAAGACAACAGCAAATACAATTTTCTAAACTGTCCGTTACATGGGGGAGGTTGGTGGCACAATATTTGTTACGATAAAAAACGCGGAATCAACGCAGTTGGGAAAATAAGTTTTAATGATAGCATTTTTCCTAATTTAACTTCATCTACCTTGAAGATTCGAAGGCCAAAAGGTAAGTCTATATATTAAGTTAGAAACCTTTCAAATTGAAACAAAAACAATCATTAGTTAGGAATATGAGAAATGCAAGAAGGAATCATTGTTCATGTTACTGTATATATAAGTAATTGCCAAGGAGAACTTCAAAAATAAACAAAAAAAACAAAAAAAAAAACACGCGCTTGTCGAAAAGAACAGGGTAGTGATACCGGTATTGTAGTCTCAAGGTGTTTATTCCGTAATAAATCATAGCAATTTAAAATAACTAAAAAGCATCACGGTGGTTTGTTTCCTTAAAAATCTCAGTGGCAACCTTCTGTGTAGGGGTGAAAATGAAACATCCAACAAGAAACCCTGTCTGTATAAAGGAGACCCTCTGTAAAAGTGTACGTAGTAATTTACAAATAAAGTACAAATTAAGTGAAAATAAAGTCATAGCGTTTGTGGCTCGAGTTTTCCCACTGTAATACATTAGCAGTCCCCAAACTGTCTGTTTTAACGCCTGATTTTACACGGGAAATACAACAACTTGCCACGCAGTTATAAAAGTGGTCTTCATCTTTTTTGTTTTAAAGTTAAAAACGTTTTAATTTGATATCTTATTGCCATTTACAATTATGAAACAATAATATTAGCCCACAGCTCTGTTCTATTGGCAAACAATGTGGTACGTGCTCATTAGTTACAAAATTTGTTAATTTAATCCACAAGAATTATAATAGATGCATGAATCTGAACTTTTGTTGGTGAGGAAAACATACACGCTGCGAATGTATTCTCAGCTTCACATATCCTTAAGCCCTCATTTATTAGATAACAATTTTTCTAACGTCATCAAATGAAGCAACTTGGAAATTTTTTGAAAATGTTTTGGCTGCACTTTTAGGGAATCTTACACTGACAGAAAAAATTACTATTAACTGCCCAAGATTAAATGTTGTTGTTGAATGTACCACGGCACACAAAATTTAAATTCAAGCTCCAATCATGCCGCATATTTGTACAAATCTCAAATAATCTTTATCTCACTCCTTAATGTTACGTCCATTTTAGCTGAAGGGTGGGATTATTCGTTGAGATTCTCTGGAAACAAGTTCGACTATGTTAGAATATACAACATCAGAAATTTGAAGGACATCTTCGTTTCCTGGTGGATGAAAGTGCCACCATTTAGAGGACAGTCTTCCGTGTTCTCGTTAGTAGCTTCCTCATCTGGCAGATTGTCGACTCTTCTAGCCTTCTGTATTCAAGCAGGTGGAATCTACAACATCACTCTTGACAATGATGAGAGGTATTGTAAACAATAATAATTAACATTACATATCAGGTCCCATACTATGCCTATGTCACGGCGTTTTCACGGACTGGTTTATTTTTAGATCGCTATTTGCAAGAAATTTCAAGTGAAGTTCCGGTCCTCCGAAAGACAAAGGACGAGACACCGCACTACCATGCTTGATTTCCAACTCATCCACTCTTACACTATCTTCTGAACTACTAGAGACTTCAAAATCTTCGTCTGAAACAACACTTAATTTACCGGAGAAATCAGACAATTCACTGAACTAAAATAAGTCGGTTCGTAAAGATACGGCCCTGGTTACTAATAGACCTGTGCTCTCTATACTTGATGTTTATCATTTAAACCACATCCCACAAGCATTGAGCTTTCACTATTATTTATTATTTCTATGGGAACATGAGCACGTTTGTAAGCTATGCCATGCTGATGAGGTCTATAAATCTCAAAACAGCTGCTAATAAGATCTAGCGAAGGCAGCTAGCCCGCTCAGGGGTAAGCCCTGGTAATCTACTACACGAAACAGCTGCTTATAAGATCTAGCCGTAGCAACTAACCAGTTCAGGCCTAAGCCCTGGCGTTATTCTACACCGAAACAGCTGCTTATAAGATCTAGCCATGGCAACTAACCAGTTCAGGGGTAAGCCCTGGCGTAATACTACACCAAAAACAGCTGTCAAGGGCTGCTATTATCCAGGTTCGTTCTTTTTATAGTAGATTTAGAGGTAATGCGCTCTATCAGCGTGTACTTAGAGCCAATTTTAGTGGCTTTAAGTTAGCTACTAGCACGCATGTACTATCGAAAATTAATGTTTATCATTTAAGTCACATCCTACAAGCATTACGCATTCACAGTTTTTATCTTTTGTAGGAAGCTGAGAGCGTTTGTTACCTATGCCGTCCTGATAAGGCACACAATGGCCAAAACAGCTGTCAATGGTTGCTAGCAATCAGATATAAGGCGTAAAGCCAACTTGTCCTTAGTTCCGATATTTGTAGCTTCAAGTTAGCTAATAGTACGCATGTGCTGTTTATACTTGATGTTTATCATTTAAGCCACATCCCACAAGCATTACGTTTTCACTGAAACTAAAGTAGATGTTACTATTCCCCAGAATATTCCAAAGCTGGAATATTGTTGATAACTTGTGGCATCACGTTGAATTTCTGTGGTATGAACACTCTGGTGAATGGAGTCTGTACCTGGACGGATTATTATCAAAGGATGGATTTGATTGGAAAAAGCAAGCAATAATACCTGGGAACAGTACCTTAGTCCTTGGACTAACTGCGATCACAGCTGCAACTTCTGAGTTTATGGATGGTGCTAGTTTTTGTGGAGATATCAGTCAGTTCTATCTGTCTAACACAGTAGGCCACCGAGACTTGTTTGAGGTTGGCTTGAATAAGATAATGTTGCCAGTTGTTACATGGTCTGCTTTTAAGCTGTGGGCGTCAAATGGAGTACAAGAAATTGTACCATCTTCGAGTACATACTTAGGTAACTATGCCTTTACCTTCTCCGTTTATCAACATCTAGCTTCTTCTTTCATAGAGGTTATACATAACGTTACTTTTGGTAATAAGAAAGAAAAGTTTGATCAATTTTGTTAGTTTATCTGAATCTCACGTCTTGCAGATAACGTGCGATGGGCTCTTCCTTCTAAAAACGCGGAGATTGTGAAGAACCTCCGAGGACACAGAAATGGGACAAGTACGAACAGTGAATTTGTGTTCACGGAGGGAGTCATTGGAATGCAGGGAAACGCATCACTCGACCTAGGAGAACACAGCAACTATTTTGGTAGAAACGAATTCACCTTAAGTTTTTGGTTCAGCAATGGAGGTAAGCATTTTTACGTTCTTGCCTCTTATGTTAGTTAGCATTAGAAGTACTAATCGATCATTTCCACCAATAGCAGTTACAACAGAATTAGTTCATAGTATGGCAAGCAACAGTTAAAAACAAAATTCTTAACCTATACTATAACAGACATACAACTGTTTATATTTGCTTGCTCGTTTTTGATGTTTCGGTTGAGATCGTAATTATGTTTAGCTGTTTGTCCTAGCTATATGGAGTCTGTTAGGTTTGAAATAGGGTTTAAACGTCAGGTTTTCCTTAGAACTATTAACAAAACCTAACGGCATTTTGTTGAACTTCTCCTAGACTCAATGCCGGTCAAGGCCAGCGCTTATTGTAATCGTGATAAAAGGAAAATGATGCTTAATGTGCGCTTCTAAATAGACTTTAACAATTGGAGATATACCGCGAGAGATTGGAATAGACAACTGAAGCTTAATCAATCACTGGCCTTCTAAGAGCGCAGAAAATCCTGCAAACTATACAGCGTTGATTTTCATAAGCCGCCAAGGTTAAATTATTCAAGATCAGTCAGGTAATCAGGTAAACATTTGTTGATTAAAATGTAAACTTATAACGTTTTTGAACTATTTAGTTCATCATCAGAGCTAGATTTGTGCTCAAAACTGCTTTCCGTTTAAGTAATTCCCATGCCCCTCCCGAAAAGGGCAAGTTCAAAAGACTGCACTTGCTTATTCAAATTCGGCATGTGGTATGCTGCGCTCACTCTACGTCCCTTCTCAAAAATGTTAAAAAGTTTCAGAATTTGGATTTGACTTTGTTCCTGACGTTTTTTAGTGTCATTTCCATTCATTTTGCCGATAAAAAAAAGTCATACGAATTTGCCCGCTATTTAATTCCAAGGCGTACGGCCCACATTTGGAACATATCGATTTGATAACAAAAAGCGTTCGAAGAAGTAAGGGTAATGCGGCGATTAACAAAAGACCTCTGGCTCATCAAAAGATATCCATTAATCTAATTTTTATATATTTACCTTGCAGCAAAGCTAATATCCGACATTTTGAGAGGCAATTTTCTTTACCAGCGGATTCTCACCTCGTGGTTGTTAGAGTTTGCCAGCAGTGATGTCTCTTCCTGGGTGCGTTGTTATCACGCTAGAAGTCACAGCTTCAGTTCCTATGAGTTCCACTCTCGATGTGACCATAAAGGGCCAACTCTAACTCTAGTCAAGGTCGAAAATAACATTTTTGGGGGATTTCTTGACAAAAGCTGGGGAGGTACGTACAGGGTCAAGTTTTCTATGTGTGTCCAAGCTAATTTAAACTATAATGAAACAAACTGAAATCAATAAAAAGAAATGTATTTTAAAGCTAAAAAATGTTAGTAGTATATAGGATTAGATAAATTAAAAAGAAGCATAAGTTTTCAAACAAATGTGAAACAGTCCGAGGTTAGTGTAGGTTGTAGTTCAATTTTGTTCTTGGTTCAGGTTTTCTTTAACCGTCTATAGTGCTTTTTTTTTTTTTTTAAAACGGTTAAATTTTTTTATCAATTTTTTATTATCAGCTGTCTGAAAAAGAGCTCCTATACTTATCTACAAGGAAAATAAAGCACACAACAGGGGCGTGGCCAGGGGGACGGTTCCAGGGGTTCGGGAAGCCCCCTCTCACACCTCGATCCTTCACTATGTCAATTTTTAGACCGACCTTACTGCGATACTTTTTACTGACCAAACAGCTATTGGTGATTTGGAAACCTCCCATTCATCCCTCCTCCTCCCCCCCTCATGTGTTATTACTTACATTACGGCTTTTAATAGTTTTAAAAAAATATATCAACTATTGCTTGACACTGTATGCTTACGTAAAGTGGTTGCTTTTAACTCTGTACTTTTAATATAAAAACAAAAAAATTGTTAAGAAATAAAACATTTCCTCCGTGTCTTCATAGCCTGGTCCAAACCGAAGCGAAAGTTTGGGAAAATTCGAGAGCAGATCAGTAATAACCCGACACGCAGTCAAGGATTTTCACCTGTTCTAGAATTCTCACAAAAAGGTTTTCACCACTCCAGGATATGAAGGCACTGATAACATGTTTTATTTCTGTTATATAATTATCATTTTACGACTTAACTAAGAAACAGACAATGCAGGAAGCTCTTAAAAAGTTATATTTTTTTCATGAAACTGTAAATTCTCATGCACAACTTGGAGACAGCCCTTCAGTTTGCTCAATGTCATTTTCGTGCTTCATATAGCGCCAGGAAAAAGCACTTGTTGAACAATCAAAACGCACGTATCCAAAATTGTTTGTAAAGATTCTTCAAAGCAAATTTGTGTCCATATTTGAAACTGTGGT
Organism: Zoanthus gigantus; assembly: GCA_025331005.2. Lineage (NCBI taxonomy): Eukaryota > Metazoa > Cnidaria > Anthozoa > Zoantharia > Zoanthidae > Zoanthus > Zoanthus gigantus. Next base: position 11,009 of record JAOBBB020142182.1, read on the forward strand.
AAATAGTTACTTGTTGTCTTTTTAAAAAATGAAAATTTTAATATATTTTAGGCCCAAGAAGAAATATTACAAGTGGCGCCGCCTTTCTGTTCAGTTTGAAAAACGTAGAAGTACTGTCACCTTTCAAAGTGGCTCTAAAACCAGATAGAAAGACGTACGCAGCCGAAACAAGCGAAGAAAATGGACCGACCTTTGGCACAGGAGATCTTTCGATCAACCTCAATCAAAGTGATATCCAGAATGAATCGCAAAGTTTACTTGGAAGCTCGTATTTTCTCCCAATACAGATTAATGGCTCCAAGGAGTGGCAGCAAATACTTCTTGCAGGGAAAGAGTTTTTTATGCCTGACGACGTGGAAGTCTTTTATTTGTACAGTAAGGAACCTACTTTCGTTTTTCTACTTTTAAGAAAATTAAAGACCATACTGATGTATGTGGGATGGAATTCTGGTACCAAGACTTAGCTAATCTCGCACAAGGAGGAGTATTTCGGGTATTTCGATTTTTCCGTGTTCGGTTTTTCCGTATTCCTTGTGTTTCCGCCCTCCGTCTATTCAATAGAATACAAATTGATAATTTAGATAAATCTTATGAGTAGACGTATTTAAGTTGCTATCAGATGGCGTGTTAAGGTTGTCTTGATTAGTAGATCAAACTGCAGGCACCTTAATAACGCCTTTTCCAGATTGTCCTAATTATATGCATATATTATTTCTTTAAGTTCCTGAGAAACGTTGTGGTGTTGCCGATTCTCGTTTTATTGATGACGTCCAAATGAAGGCTTCGTCTGAACATCAGAGTCCTCTTTATTCAGCAGAAATGGCAACAACTCATTTCTTTAATGACAGCGTTTGCTGGTGCGCTTATAATGGTTCCTCTGAGAGACCTGAGTGGCTCAAGATGGCATTAAAAGAAACAGCATCAAATTTAACGATGATCATGAGAAGTTGTACAAATGGTTGGGTTACAAACTTTGATTATGAATTTCATGGCAGGATTAAAAAGAATGCGGTCGGTGAATAGAAAACTTAAAACTATAGATAATTACTGTCAGATGTAATATTAATAAGCAACGTTAGCTTCGCTCACTGCTTGATTTAGACGTATATAGAGGATATTACACGGTGGGCGAACACATGAAGTTTGTCCTCGAGTAGAAAAAATATTTCACGAGTGAGCTGTGCTTTTTTTCCACGAGAAGATAAACTTCATATGTTCAAGCCAAAGTGTAATTTTGCTTTTATTACATAGATACCTGAGTGTTTCGAAAATTTAAAAAAAATTAAAGAAAAAACAAAGGAATGACGTCAGCGATATCTTCACTTGTGAGGATATGGAAAATATAGCACTCGTATCCCGTATGTAGTTTCATATGAAATCTACGATTGGCATATTTTACAGTAAAACACTCATATATATGTAATATTTATCAATACCACCACGTATTTGGATGAATTTGAGCTTTTACTTCAGCAAAAAATATCATTTATCAGAGTAGAAACTCGAGTGATTTGGCGGACTTTTTGACGCGCGTCCTTAACCCTCTCAGTGCCAGTTGTATTTTTAAATTCTCCCAACCTGAGCCCATACTTTTCATTGAACAAATTTGAGAGAATTTGACT
>JAOBBB020142259.1:0-12625 GCA_025331005.2 Zoanthus gigantus
ATCTCTTCATAACTTTTGGGAGAATTTAGCATTTCATGCAAAGTCACATTGTTTTTGTACTAGACAAAAATGACATATAAGAATTTTGATCAAGTTCTCATCTCTCCCTACATTATCCTCATCTCTTTATAACCCTTGGGAGAATTAAGCATTTCATAAAAAGTCACTTACATTGTTTTTGCTCTAGACCCTTCAATTTTGTTTGTCTTTACAAAAAAGCAGGACATCTACTTCAGCTCTGTCAGTGGTGATAGAACAACAATTAACAAGAAAATAAATATTCTGGGTCCTGTGCAGCTGGGACATTGTATAGTCTGTGAGGGAAAAGGGTAGTCCTCTCTCCTACATTAATTATCAGGAGCTCATTTTCCCTCCAGCTGACCCTCTGATCGCTGAGGTGGCTATCAATTAAAACTCCAGCGGGGGGAGCTGTTTGCATCATTCATGATAGTATATTATTGGTTTCTTTTAAACCTATTAATTTAGAGGCCATCAATCAGCATCTCCATTCGCTTTACATTGAATTTAAATTAGCTAAAAAAGGAAAACAACAGATCTAGAAACCACTAGACTAATTTACCTGTTATTGTGTAGGGCATGTGACTGCACCACCTACACATGTGCATACAAAGTAAAACAAAATGAGTAGCGCAGTCCAAAAACAAATTATTATAAAAATAATACAAGCATTTGATATTTTTCTGATATAGTTCATTTTTACTCATGATTTGCAATTTGTGTAATAAATGAGATCTATATTAATTATTTTTGTTGAATTTCTAGGTATGTGTATGTGTGTTAAACTTTTTGTCAGTCCACTGGATCAGAAACCTTTGGTATTAATTGGTTATGAGAATGGTAGTGTTGTGTTATGGGATATAAAAGCTGGTAGAATGGTTAGTAATAAAGTGTTCCATTCAGAACCAGGTACGTCATCGCAAGTACAGAATAACATCAAGTACTACCATATACTACTACTAGTACGACTTACTACTACTACTACTACTACTGCTATTATTATTATTACTACTATTACTACTACTATTACTATTATTACTACTACTACTACTGTTACTACTATTACTACTACTATTACTACTACTACGTTACTACTATTACTACTATTATTACTACTGTTACTATTACTACTACTACTACTATTACTACTACTACTATTACTACTACTACTACTACTATTACTACTATTATTACTACTACCACTACTATTACTACTACTATTACTACCACTACTACTACTACTATTATTATTGCTACTACTTCTACTACTACCACAACTACTACTTTTATTGTTACTACTGCTGTTTCTACTAATGCTACTACTACCACTACATTATTACTACTACTTTTACTAATGATAATAATAATAATAATAATAATAAAAATAATTATAATAACACTCCTGTTTAAAAGTTCATTACTCTTGACAGTGGATTTATTGCAGTTTATTCTGAGCAAACCAAGTATTTTATTTTAGAATTAAAAAATGTAACCCATTTTCACAGTTAGCACTTTTTACCTAAAAGAATCACTAAAAGTAGTTCATTTCTTAGTTATCATGGATGGAAAAACAGGGAATTATTACAGTTAAAACATAAGCTGAGGGCCATTGACTATACTTAAATTTAAGACATTTTGTCGTTTAGGAATCAAAATTGTAATAATTATTTATACATACAGTATTCAAATTAATATATTTTTATTACTGACAACAGTCATGTGCCTAGATGTGGATGAAGTGAATCTTCGATTCATTTCAGGATCAGCTGACAATAAATTATGTGTCTCATCCATAAGCTCTGAGGTTAGTGTTTTTTCCCCTCTTTTATAGTTTCACTTTCACGGGTATGTTCCGTTTATTTCACCCAGTGTGAGTTTTGTTGTATCTTTCTCTTGGATGATACCGTATTTTCTGGAGTATAAGTCGAATGGGTATGTAAGTCGACCTCAGTTTTTGGGGGTAAAAAGTCCCTTTTTTTAAATTCCGATGTATAAGTTGACCCCTAAAATTACCCTTGTTGGAGACCTTAAAAAGCACAAAAACCGGCAAGATCATGGCAAAACAAACAATCGAACAAATCTGTCAATAAAAGTTGAAAAATATGAAGTCATTCGTCATTTCGCTTTTTGTATTAGGTGGCTCCTTAAGAAGTTGTTTTTTTAAGCTTTCTCACTTAGAGAAGCCAAGACACTTGTCTTCTTTATCATCACTGTACACCATCTTGTAAACTATCTTTGCCTAACTTGTAAAAATAATCTTTATCCTAACACGCACCTCTACCTTTCAGCTCGGAGTGGAGGCAGAAAAGGAAGTTTTGCTTAAGACACCCGGAGTTGCATCTGTAAGAATTCGAGGTGACAGAAAAATAGTAGCAGTAGGATGTTGGGATGGAAGGTATTAGAGAAATTAATTTATATAGGATTTCTTCTCGTTGTCGTCCGTTAGCTACCTGTTATTGATATTAAATACTACTGTACTATGGTATGTGCATGGAAGATAAAACTGCATGTTTCGTTTCCAAATAACCATTATTTTTTAACTTTACTAGTGAAATTTTTTCTAATTACTTAAGAGATACTCTAACGGTTAGACCTGCCTTTCTATTGAACTATTAGTAATTATGAATCTATACATTAACTTTTTTTTTCTATTTATCCTCGTTTTCCATCTTAATATTTTATTCTGTAATCGATCCTTCTCACCGCGACATTCGTGGCGTTAGTATTCATGATCACCTTCCACCCACCAACCCATTTACCCATCTATTCACTCATCCTCCCACTTATTTATCCATCAATCAATCAATCAATCAATCAATCAATCAATCAATCAATCCATTTACCTACCCATCCACCCACCCGTCCGTCTATCCATCCACCCATCCATTCATCTACCTAACCAACCATCTACCCTTCCACCAATCCATCTATCCACCCAACAATTCACCTATCAATTGATCGATTCATCCATTAATCCATCTATCTCCTCTTTTATTTACATTTACCTCTATCAACATGAACTGATTTTGCTTTTATTTGGAAAGTTTCGCTCGTGTAGTGTAAACAATGTATAACTGAAAAACATTTTTATCGTGTTTGTATGCAGGTTACGAGTTTACAGTTGGAAGAAACTTCGGCCACTAGCATATCTTAATTATCACACCGAAACTGTGAACTCTGTAGAATTCTCTGAAGCTTGTCTTCCACTGGGAAATCACAAAGGTTTGTTGATGGCTGCAGGAGCAAAAGACTCAAGAATCAGCTTGTGGGACTTGTACAACGAGTAAGAGCAGAACTAAGGACGATTTGATAAACCTAAACAATTATTGAATTGCAAACGTCTGTTTCTAAAAGAGTGTGACGATAGTCATAGTGATGATGTTAATTGTTAATGATGGTGGTGTTGATGGTGATGATGACGGTTATGATGATGGTTGTGATAATGGTGATGATGATGGTAATGTGGAGGTGATGAAGGTGTGATGATGGTAATGAAGATGGTGGTGATGATGATAATGATGGTGATGATGGTTATGGTGCTGGTAATGATGATGTTAGTGATGATGATGTTAATGATGATGGTGGTGATGATGGTATTGATGATGATGTTGGTAATGATGGTGATGGTAATGATGGTGATGATGATCAGATGATAATTATGGTGATGGTGATGCTTCGTGGTAATGATAATAGTTGTGATGCTAATGGTAATGATAATTATGATGGTGATGATGATGGTGATGATGATGGTGATGATGATGGTGATGATGGTGATGGTGATGATGATGATGGTGATGATGATGTTGGTGATGATGATGGTAATGATAATGGTAATGGTTATGGTGGTGATGATGATGGTAATGATAATGATGATGTTGGAAACTTTTTGAGAAAATTAACTGAATGCTTCAGATAATGGCAACTTTTTCTCCTTTATCTTTCGCTTTGAAGCAAATGCGTTCTACAAGAAGAAAACAATTTTGAATAAGAGTCATTGTATAGTTAACGTTAAGTGAGAAGTATTTTAGAACTGTCATTTTTGGACTACACTCCTTCGTTGGAGTGAATGCGTGGAAGGACTACAGTCCAAAACGTCAGTTCAAAACTCTTTTCACCACGATGTAAAACTTATCAATTTATAAAACTGTTTCTTTAGAAAACCGACTCAGCATTCCATTATGACTCTCTTTTTGAAACACATTTTGAAAACCTTGATAACAAACTTTATTTTCATTTTTAGGTTTATATTGATTTTTTTGTTCTGTTGTAGTTTTACATTTTTATATAAAATCTTTTATGTATAAATGTATAAAACATTTAAAAAACATATAAAACATGAATAATAGTGTTTCGTTTACTTTTTCACATTTAAAGCCGCTCGTTTTTCAATCATGTCTTACATAACAACACACTTTTTAGGAGCTTTTCCCAGCGATTGAACTTTCTTCAGTTCATCTGCTACTTGAACAACTTTGGGATCTTTTGTTCCCAATGAATTCTTTAGAATCGTGTGTGCTTGTTCCAAATGTGTGATAGAGAGATCAGCTTGGTTAAGACCTTCGTAGACAATCCCCAGGTTATGATGCGTCAGACCTACAACTTGACTATCTAGTTGGCAATTCCCAGAAACAGTCAAGACGTTTTGGAAGTATTCTTTGGCCACCTTGTAGTCACTTGTTTCCAGATGCACAACACCGAGTTTGAACAAACTATCCGCTACCGTAAGATCACTTTGTCCATGAATCTTTTGTCTGATCTCAAGTGCTTGTTTATGACAGTTTTTAGCATTGTCGTATTCGCCAAGTTCTTGATACACAAGGCCAAGGCTGTCTAGTGTGTAGCCAACAACGTGGTGGTGGTTTCCTTGAAGTTTTTGTCTTATATTAAGTGCCTGTTGGAGGTAATGTTTCGCGTTTTCGTGCTCACAAAGACTCTGGTGAACTAACCCCAGGTTGTGTAGACTGATTGCAATCTCAAGGGAATCATTCTTATTGCTTTCCGATCGAATGGACAGCGCTACTTGGTGGTAATGTTTTGCTGCACAATATTCACCTCTAAGCATGAAAATAATTCCAAGGTTGTTGAAACTATTGGCAACAGACGGATGGTCACAGCCATAAAACTTCTGCTTCATCTCTAACGCAGCCAAATGAAATTTCTCTGCCTTGTCGTAATCACTGAGTGACATATAGTCGGATGCTAAATTGTACAAACTTGATGCAATAAGTGGGTGTTCTTCTCCGTACAGATTTTGTCGAATTGCTAAAGATTGCTCGTGACATGCTATTGCCGCTTCACCTTGTTTCAGCTCTTGGAATAGACAACCTAAATTGTCAAAACTGGCTGCAACACTTTCATGATTACAGCCGTACATCGCTTGTCGCATTGCCAATGCCCGTTTGTAGCATTCCATTGCATCGTCATGTTTGGAAAGCTGATGGTGAACAATTCCTAGGGCAAAGAAACTTTCTGCAATTAGTGGATGATTTTGACCGTAAATTTTTGCTCTGATAGTCATTGCCTGTTTATGGCAGTTTTTTGCTGCACCGTACTCAGCAAGTTGCCAATGAATGTTTCCAAGATTATGCAAACTGTTGGCAACGGTGTCGTGATTATTGCCATGAACTTTTTGCATGATACCAATAGATTCTTCTTGAAGTGTCTTTGCAGTTTCGTGTTCCCCCAGATCCTCATAAACAACTCCGAGATTCCCAAGACAGTCAGCAACAATCGGATGCTGTCTACCATAAACTCTCTGATTAATAGACAGAGCTTTCATGAGATACTCTTTCGCTGTTTGGTATTTTGTAAGAGCACGAGAAATTAGACCAAGATTATTAAAACTAACTGCAACATCAGGTGTGCTTTCTCCACAAACGTTTAACCTGATATCAAGAGCTTCATCGTACAATTTCTTTGCCGCCTCATGTTTTCCAGCCATTTGCTGAACAGTTCCAAGATGATCCAGACTAGTTGCCACGCTAGGATGATTGTGGTTAAAAATTTTCTGTTTGATTAGAAGTGCCTCGTTAAGGTATGACTGTGCTTTTTCAAGTTTGGCAAGTTCGCGGTACACAATTCCCAACCCTTCTAAACACGTAGCAACCTTGGGGTGGTTTGGGCCGTGGACTATCTTTCTTATTCTTAATGCCTCCGTGAAACATTCCTTTGCCTGACAAAAGTCGTCGACGGCAAGGTAAACAGCTCCTTGGTTATACAAACTTCGACCAACAGAAGGATGTTCCCTTCCGTGTGCTTTTTCTGTGATTTCAAGTGCGCGTTGATGAAATGTTTTTGCAGCTTCATAATCAGCAAGATCTTCTTCGACAACTCCTAGGTTACTGAACGACATAGCCACAGCTGGATGATTGTCGGGGTACACTGTTTGTCTGATGGCTAGAGCCTGTTCAAAGCACACTTTTGCTTCATGAAAATCTGCAACAGCTTGGTGGACAGTTCCCAGATTGTCTAGACTGTTTGCAACGTCCGGGTAGCAGACCTCCTGAGCTTGCCTTCTTATTTCCAACGCTTCTTGATGATACTTTTTCGCAGCATCGTACATAGCTAAACTTTTGTAGACACAGCCAATGTTATCTAAAACCTGTGCAACTTTGGAATGTTTTTTCCCATATAGTTGTTTTCTGATTGATAGCGACTCATCGTAATGCTTAACTGCCAAGTCATATTCTGCTAGTTCGTTGTGAGAATTACCGAGATCGTTTAAACAATCAGAAACTTTGATGTCATCTATCTGGTGTTCAAGTGTGCGGAGAATATGTAGCGCTTGACTGTGACACTTTTGTGACTGCTTATATTTAGCAAGATGATAATAAGTAACGCCCAAATTCTGTAAACATTCTGCAACATCGTAGTTAAAGGAGCCTAAAGCATGTTTTTGTTTGTCCAAGGCATCCATGTAACAAATTCGAGCCTCCTCGAATTCACCCAACTCAAAATGAACTTTTCCAAGATCATTCAGAGTCTTAGCTATAATTGCCGCTCCCACATTGTCAGTAACTTTCTGATACAATTCCAACGCACGCTTGAGCATTTCCTTTGCTTCTTTCAATTTGGTGGCATATCTGTAACCGTTTGCAAGTAACGACAGAATTTGAGCGATTTCGTCGCTTCCAGTGTTGTCACGGAAATTTTCGATTAGATGTAAAGCAATTTCCAATACCTTATTAGCGCTGCTTGATGTAAAGTGATCATATGAGTTGCAATTGCTTCCGATGTTTTTCAAATTGTTGATGAACGTACAATTAGACCACTGCGTTTCTGCAAAATCTCGACCAACTGACCAGCAGATCTCCACATGTTGTGCAAGAACAGCCATGTGGGGACGCAAAGTTTCTGTTCTTGCTTCATGTTTTATATTGTTATCATCAATATCTAATATACATGAAAACAAAGAAATAAGCGATGTAACGTTGGAAACGTAATTTGCAATGTTCTGTACGGGAAACACCTCCGTACGTAGGACATCAAGTACGACTTCATGAACTTGAATCTCGGAGCAATCAAAATCAAAAACAGAAACTAGTGGTGAAGAGGTGACAAGTTTTTCTCCATCGAATCCATGTAAAGCTCCGTTGCTGAGTGTAGCAAGTTTTAATGCAAGATCAGTCGGCAATGGGTCAGATGCCATAAGAGAGAGAAACTGGAAAATATGTTCAAAACCTTGATGTTGTTTCAGTTCTCGTTCCACTAGCAAAGCGATTGATGCTGTCATTGCTTCAGGATGTAATGATCCACTTTTACTTTTAATAGCTTTTTGTGCGGCATCCATCTTGCGTTCTTTAATAGTTTCTAAATACTGTTTCCATGCATATTGCGTTTCGCTGCTCCTCGTATCTCGTACAAAAAGTGCAGCGCAAGCTAAAGATAAGGGCTGAAATTCTAAAACCTTTGCTACTTGCATTTGTTTGTCTCTGTCACTTGATAAAGTGGAAGTACTTGAGAGAAGGTCAACAGCAACATCAGGTAGCATCCCTTTACTAATGCAAAAATGGCAACTCTTTGAATCTTCCATTGCCAAAAGCTGGGAATCCTGCAATGTGACTAGTATACTTCCCGGACCCCAATCGTTGGAATTGGATAATGGTAGAAACTCACTCACTGAATTTATATCGATTACATTATCCAAAATTATCAACCATGACAGAAATTTGCGAACTTGTGGAATTACCAGATTTTTGAAGCATGCTAGTTTTTCTGTTATTGTCATTTTTTCAGATTGAATCAATCTGGAAACAATATGTTCGAAACAACCTAATCTATTAGAAAAATTTAAAAAGGATTTTAAAAGAGTGTCCAGATTTTTAGCGTTTAAAGTCATTACAAATACAGCTTTCGAAGAGCTTTTTGATTTCTTTGCAAAGAACTGTTGTCCGATTTCCCGAGCAATTTGACTTTTTCCCGAACCAGGACCTCCTGATATGTAAGCAACGACGATTTCATTTGGCTTTGTTTTTTCTAAATCTTCCAGTGCATCTAGTATTTTGTTCTCCAAGTTCGTTCTTCTGATTGTCTCGTGGTTTGGATGAGGTGGGAGAACAAGAAACGACTGAAAATTGAAAAATGGCTGATCTGCTTTTACATTCGATTTGTGTTGAACTTCAAGGACACCATTCATTAATTCTTCATACGATAATCGTTCCTCTTGAAGCTTTTTATCAAGATCAATTAGTTGTAGGGTTGAAAATTTCTGGTTTCTCTTGCTTACAACAGCTTCTGTTGTAAGGCCTAGATCAATAAATGAATCAATAAGACCCTGAAGTATGTTTTCATATGCGCTGTTAGATATTCCATTTTCAAATTCTCTTGAAAAGAGACTGTTCTGGCAGTCTTTCACGATTTTCACATTAGACCTAACCTGATGACTCAAATGTGAGCCAATACTTGCAGAATCCAAAATACAAAACAGTAAACAATTGCAGTCCCATTCATTGCTGTTTCCTTCTTTTATTACCTTCAGAATCGAAGAGTCAAGCTTTCGTTGATTTTCAATTGGTTCACTATTATAGAACTCCATTCCGTTTTGAGCTGTATCTCGCCATTGTCCTGGAGACATCTTGTAGTGATTGTTCCATTCTCGTTTAAAAATGTTTCGTAGAGCCGTTGGAATGGCAGATGTTGTAATGTTAAACAGCTCAAGTAGGTTGATTTTTTCCTTGGAGAAATCTCCTGCTGTCGGCATTTTTTACCTTTTAAAATTAAAAAGCACAGAGGTTGATTTCAGCATATTGCAAGAACGAACGACTCTTTCATATTCTATGTTGAAAGGTATGTCTGAACTGAAAGTATGTATTTTGGAAGAAAAGTTCAAATTGCTTTAGAATGTTAACCGATTTAAGCTGTTTCCATGTGAGCAGAAATAAACCCGTTTAAAGGATTCTTCATTGAATACATATAGTAGCGGGAGTGCGGTTAGAAGATGAAGATGAAATACCTTAATTTAAAAAGGGTATCTTTTGAGTCTTACTTGAAAGGTAAAAACTGCTATCAATATATTTTAAGTATGTTAGTTTGTCACACTGCCTAGTTATTCTCAGTAAAACGTTTTTGTTAAAATAGTCAAATATAAATAGAGGCGGTTTTTGATACATTGTCCCTATTGTTTTCTAAAGTCTAATCAGGGAAGAATCGCTTGCTTCTTTCATACAGTTTAGCGTGCATCAAGTCTTTTTATTTTTTTCTAACTTGTCCACTACAGTTCAATAAAGAATCGTAGTGATAAAAAATAACCAAAATTTATAAACACATTCGATTTCGTTTCTTTAGCGAAACAAACATTCTTAACAGTTTCGTATTGTGACCAAATTCAGAATTAAGAACGCAGTGGCTTTCACGGTTCATCGTTTGATATGGCTTTGAAAGCAAAAGAAAACTAAAGTGAAAACGGTAGACAGCTTTCTCTGTTACGCAATGTTTCTAAAAATATACCTGATATTTTTGACATGTATCGGAGAACAGTTACTACGTTTAAAAACGTTGACAACCCAAAATTGAAATTTTAACGAAAGACTAAAATTTGACTTACGACGATGGTTATAAAAATTCCGACCATAACTCATGAGTTGTCTGGGTTACCTGGTATAATAAAGAAACACAAAATATAATTGCTAAAACTAGGATCAATGCTAAGCTTGTAGTTTAGGCTTAGGAACTACGCAGCCTTTGCGAACGAAATGCTTTTTAGTCGTGGATACGCGAAGCGTAGGAACGACTATTGCTGTGGGTCAGAATATGCAAATTTGTTATTCACTCAGATGTAAACAAAATCGATTATTCAACTTGCGACCAACTGATATAGACTTTCCAAAATAATGTCGGAACTGTTCTATTTACTTAACGAAGTAATGGCAAATGCAGTAACGAGCAATTCGAGAAGCAAATTAACTTGTATGACGCAACTGCTGAAGAACAGTCACGTTTTATAAAAAGTTTCTTTTTTTTAAAAGTTTAGAATTAAAATAAAATCTTATGACTTTTCACCCAACACCATCCGTTCAAAATAGTTCCAAGTCTTTTAAACTGTATCCAAAAATGTGTTGCTGTAAAAGGAAATTTAACCATTTGCAAAATAATTCAAGTTTAATGTATCCACGACTCATTTACAGTTCCCTTTGATTATAAAAGCTATGGAAATGTGTTTACGACAAGTGTTAGCCTTTCGTTGAGTTGATACGATGAAAAGCTAAAGCTTCCTATACGGCGATGATATTGATAAAATATTTCAACCGATACAAGAGTTGTTTGACGTTCAGTTTTAAAACGTGAGCTTTCTACGGCGATGACAAAATATTTCAACGAAGTCGTTTATAGTTCAAACGTGAGCCTTTTTTGGCGATGACAAAATATTTAAACCAAGAATTGTTAAGTCATTATTTTGAAAAGGAAATATTCTTTACGAGGCACGTGGGGATTTTGTTGTCTTTTTAAATGCGCTAAGCCACTCCGGCATTGTCATTTTTCATCTTTCAAGTGAAACAAAAAACTATACAACCGACTAGCAAGGGCTGATAAAAATGTGGCTGAATCTTTATAGTTCAATTAAAGCTGTAACGAGATGAAACTGTGTGTTTTTGACTTGAAATTAGCTAAAACAATACAAAATTATAAAACGCATACCGCTGCTCTCGCTTCAAATAATCAATATATTTCAGTTCCCTCGCACTTCTTTTACATAATGTGTTTGCCCTCGAGCTTGAATATTATTAAGCGGTACCATTCATTTATACGTTGATTAAAATCTTACAGTTAATATCATTGCAAGTAATTTTTCTAAATTTTGACTATCAATTTATCTAACCTGTATAATGACAATGAATGAAAATCCTATAATCTGATTGGCTAAACTTTTCAGTTGCCGTTTAAAAATATATTTCAGCAGATAAATATTGTTAAAATAATTAGATAAGCGTATTGTATTGAATCAATGTTGATGAAAAATATTTGTGTGTTCTTCAGCTTGTCATTTTCATTTAGTCAACGTTCGTTTGCAAAGGTCTTCGTTTACTTTTGACACAAAAAAACACGAAATGCAAATTGACTAACAAACTCCGTTATCAAATTTTTTTTCATTACGCAAGTTTCATATCGAATCTTATATATACTAGTAAACTGTTTTTAGTTTAATCTTACTATTATAGTTTATTTTGTATATTACTCATCTGCTATAAATATTCACAAGTTTTCCGGCTTATATTTTGATGCAATTTGTTCGACAAGTAATGAAAAAAAAAAAGAATTGAAGAGTTTCATCCGCAATATTTCACTGCAAAGTATTGACTCTAAAGTATTTTGTGGTTATCGTGAGATTTAGCATTAAATTCATTAATGTGATCCATGAAATATTTCGAAAACACGATTATGCTTAAACATAAATCTCACAGGCACACCTACCTTTTGAATCGTATAAAACCATTTCAATATTTTCTTGTGAGTAGCCGACTTTTATGCTAGATATGAATGAATATAGAGTCCGTGAAGTTTCATTTTTAGCTTTCAAGTTTAATAAATTGATTTACTGAACGCTTGATACAACGTGCACTGCAGTGTACACAAGTTTTGACACGTCTACGCTGAAGGAGGAATATTTTGCATTGGCACACTCCAAATTTGGCAAAAATGTTGGTGTTATTTCAAAAGAAAAGGAAACTTCACTTGTCTTGGCTCTCATTGTTTCTGGCGAGTCCGGAAGTATTAAAAAGTGCTTTTGTTATGAACTAAAACCCTAAAGAGCCTTCACGCCTTGGAGAATGTTTTAAGTAAAAAACAACTACGTGTCAAGGTTTAATAACCCATTCCCCTTTTAACTGCCAAATTTTCGTTTACACGTTTTGCTTCATTAGCAAACATGCCTCTTTTAAAAGGATTTGTATAAATTAAAAGGTGTTTTGTTAAACACGAAACCGCGCTATATAAGGGCCTGTGCCAGGCGATCGTCACCTTCAGTTGTCAGTCAACCTCACGAACATCACATTAATCTTACCTCTCTCTTTTATTTAAATTCGTTTTTTAGAATTTTACAACTCATTATTCCTGAATCTGCTTGAAATCTCGAACTTTCAAACGTAAATCAAATAGAGCCTACATCTTGCAA
>JAOBBB020142349.1:0-12625 GCA_025331005.2 Zoanthus gigantus
TATTGAAATATGACGTTGACCGGGGACAAATACCAAATATGGCAGTCACTGGACCGAATCGCTAATCGTGACATTAAAAAAAAAGAAAAAGAAATGGAACCAAAAAGTTGACTCGTGGTACCACGAGTAACTAGACGAAAAACAAGGGAAAAACAAAGGAATGACGTTAGCGATATCTTCACTAGTGAGGATATGGAAAATATCTCACTCGTATCCCCGGATGTAATTTCGTATAGAAAATACGAGTTGTCTATTTTTCGGTAAAACACTCATATCTATGTAATAAAACTACTATATTATCTAAAAAAACTGTGCATTAACCACAAGTGCTGGAAATCCTTCACAACAAGTAGACAAAGAGCATGTTCCAAGTGATGCAATTTATCATTATTATGCGATTAAATGTTATATAAGCATGCTCTGATGAATGCATTAATTTACTTCTTTAAATTTTCTTAAAGCAGATACAAAGGGCGTATTTGTCCGTTAATGGATATTAAAGTGCTATTATTGAACGTTTCAATCATTTTCGTTTTTGCTGATTGGAAAAAAAAGATAAATGGTGGAGGGGGGGGGAACAATAATAATTTAAGCATACGAATTGAAGTGTCAATATAAAACAGGAGAAAACTACCTAGGCGTATGAAGTATGATTTTTATGCAGTTTTGGACTCTATTTGCATGTTTCAGGCGTGTAGTATTTACTTGATGCCAATACCTAAAAATATCAGGTCTGCCAAAGGGCCCCCTAGATCTGCCTATGTGCTTTATTATAGTCCAAATTTACTGGGGTTTGTGGGGTTAAAACGAACTTGAGCCCAATGGGCTATCGATTCATAATTGTGGAAGTTCATGTCCAATTTAGTATAAACTAATTCTCGTACTAAAATAATTAAAAAGTTTACAAAAAGCAAGGATGCAATATTTATAAACTTTAAATGCAACCATTGCTAAGCCCATATTATCTTTACTGCTCTCCTATTCTTCTCTGATATTCGTCGAAGGCTTTCTGCATTCTGTAAAGTGATCAGTTTACAGTGAGACAAATTGAGACTGGAAAGAGAGCTACAAGAATGAAGAATATATTCGGCACATTCTGCAGACAATTCAGAGCAGTAGGAAAGATCCAGTGAAGTAAGACTAGTAAGATCTGATGACAAAAGAGATTGTTCAAAGCATTCATCTGTCAAACCTTTGATACGAGCCAAATTGAGCTCTTTCAGTCTGCTGGTTGCACCAATCATCGCTGCCATGTGTTCTGCAGTAGAGAAGGATGATGTAAACTGTCCATTTTGAAAGTCAAGATACTGAAGATTTCTACATGCTTGAGTAAGAGTAGCCACACCCCCTTCAAGTGACTTTGATTTCAGATGTCGTCCCGTGATGTCTACACAATCTGCTAAACTTAATTTTGATAATTCTGGACAATGAAAAGCTAAAAAAGATGTATCAACACCATGTAAACTCGATAGGTTAAGTGTTTGGAGTTTTAAACCACACTTCTGAAGAAAAGGTACAACATCTGATAGGAAACTTATCTGTGATTCGAATCCATATTGTGCCATATTGAAACACTGCAGATGCTTTAGCTTAGATATAGCTTCCAAAGATTTACTTGTCAGCTGGGGACAGCAGTTGATGGACAGCTCAACAAGAAGTGGAAAAAGTCTACAAATATTTTGTATGGAACTGTCAGTAATATTATTATGCGACACATCTAAATGGCTCAGCTTTGTTGACTCAATATATGTTTGATTGAATAAAAGCTGTTGCTCACACTGCAAGGCTGCAAGTGATAGAATTCTAATGTGTGGTTCGCTCTGAAGAATCGTTTTAATACTAATTTCAGTCACTGACGTTGAAGACAGGTTTAGTTCCAAAATTGTTCTGTAGCTGTTTTGATCCTGATTTTCCTTGCAGCACAAAGCTAAAATGCCAACATCATCAACTTGATGGCAAGAAGCCACTCGAAGAACTTGTAATTTAGGGCAGAATTTTGCAATCTCTTGTAATGTTTCACTTGAGCAATTGGTACTGCAGCTGAAATCTATGTACAGCAGGTTCGGTAGGTTCCTTGGAAGTTCTCTTAAGACTTTCAAAGAAAGTCGACTACAATTCTTGAGACTTAGATGAGTTAATTTCTAAAAGAAAGAATAAAAAAATTATGCATTGGTAAACATCGCTCTTTTCCAAACCTTTAGTGTAGATACTAAGGTTAACAATGACTTTTAAATGTAAGTTACTTAGATAAAAGAATTCCATTTTAAAACCCTTCTCCCTCTCTCTCTCCTCAATAATAAATCTATCCCTTGATGGTTTTCCCTGATAACATTCCAACTCCTTCAATTGAGCAACTCGTAACCGGTGAGAGCAAGCTGCTCAGTTCATTTAATCAGGGTTCTCCCAAGTAAGGCATAGTAGGAGGAAATAAAACTGAAGTAGGGGGAGAAGTTCGTGCCCTGAAGGCACGAGCATCTAGGGGGGGTACAGGGGCATGCCACCCCCCATGGGAAATTTTGAAGATCTACAATCCCTGGAACTGCATATCCTCCATTTTCAGAGCACTTTCATAGACAAAAGGAATCTAAACTAGTTGCTTAAACAACCTTAATCTGTCATTTTTACTTTGTGATTCTAATATTATAAGACATAAATGCTGAACACATGCGAAAAACATTGTGATTTTGTACTGTTTTTTTAATAAGGGAAAAAAGTCAATGCCAAATACAAAACTGAGAAGTCGACAAAAAAAATTTGTCTGCCTCACAAAATATAAAAGCTATTTTGCTTTTTTGTGTCTATACAAGATTTATCTAAAATGTTGTACCAAAAAAAGTGAATACAAAACTTGTAGCTGGTGTGATCTGGCTTAATACATGGAGAAAATCGCTGGTCATTGGCCTTCTGGAGAACCCTGTTTAATATTGTGTTGCTTACAATATTGAATACTGTTTAAGGTGACAATCCCACAACTTCTGTAACTTGATGATCACAAGGCAATTATTTGCTCCCTTTTTCAAGTAAAGTTGTAGACTGGGATTTATGTAAGCCATGGAAGATACAAATTTGTAACTTACACATCAATTAAAATTTGAAACCTGCTTGTGCAGTCTGCTACCTGCTGCACTGGTAACCATCTTCAGTACCATTAATACAATAACCTTGCAATCAGCGAACCCCATCCCCTGAGCTTGGTAACAATGTTGTGCTCCTTATGGCTGGTACCTTATTAAACATACTGGTGACCATCTTTAGTCCATGATTCTTCACTGCTTAACTGGCCAAAACCCTCTCCCAACTTGGTAGCAAATCTTTCTTTCTACCCTTATTAATTACTCATTCTAGCTTTTCAAGCTCATCTATCATTCAGTAGTAAATGGGATGCTGTGTCGGTGTTTCAATAGGAAGGAAGTTGTTTCAGAATACAGTATCTTGTGATACTCTTTTTTATGAAAAAGTAGGCCTGGTTAAGCTGGATCCAGCACAAGTTTTAAAAACTTAGTTGCAAAACCCAAAGTGGTAAACTATGTAACTATATAAAATACCATTTGACTTTTTGCACAAAAATCTAATTTTACACGTGAAATAACACTTGCTATGATTATAAATTGCTCCTTTCAATGCAGAGCCTTTGATAGTGTTGCCTTTGTCCTATTATATTATTATAATATATTATTATATTATTATATTGGTGTTTATATAGTAAATTGAATATAAATTTATTGGATGGCTTCTTGGAATTAAAAAATTTCTCTTCTCTAACTCTTTCGCTTCACTGAATCATAAAATAATTTTAAATACTCAAAGAGAAAATTGTCATATCTCTACACAACAATGTACTCTCAGGTGCCAAATAAACATCCCAGGATGCTTATTAATTTTCCGATTTTCTCTCCACCCCCCCTCCCCCAGGGCTTATTAGGACCCCCCTGTTTATTAATTCTTCAAGTTCTGGTACGATCATCGAATGGTCAAAATTTCAAGATATAAATTTTACTGATCAGTGTTTTCCCTGTTTTTGTTTGGACTGCAGCACAGGCAACAAGAATCAGAATTCAATTAATTTAATAAATTCAATTAATTTATCCAACGCATATCTTTAATGGTCTCTGTTGTCTTGTTTTAAAAGCATCATCTAATCTCTGCATTTGCCCAATCTGCTCTCAAATCTTGATCTATTTATTGATCACCTTGTTTTTAACCTCCACAATAGTCCAGTAAATCATATAATTTATGAGAAATTGTAATTGTCACAAATTACAGAGAGACTCAAGCCACCAGTTAATTTCGACTCTCCCTGTTATTAAATTTTTCAGAATTTTCTCATCCCCCCTTTCCCATTAATTTGGCACCTGAGAGTAATATCTTTCATATCTCCTGTATGGTTTGTAACCTGGGGGGATATTCCCTCCCTCCAAAGGTCAGAGGTGCTTGTCAGAAATCTTGAAAATGGTACCTAAAAGGTACCCGAGTCCTGTCCTGGTGGGTGTGACAACAAACAATTTTTACCCCTAAGAGGTACCAACTATAAAACAACAGATTAATTGTCATTTTCTTAAACTATATTTTTTTCAAGAGATCCTCCCATAATTAGCAATGTTAAAGATGCTCGATTTCATTAAATTTAATGGCGCAAGTTGAAAACGCTCACTTTGACGGCTAATTAAAATAACTTAAACTATTAATTGAGCCCAAATTTTTTATCCATAATACTCAGAATTTGTCCCTCTTTTGATTTCTTACAAAGAGTCAAAATCAAAAAATTTTGTCGTCCAGCCTCTTTTCATGCGATGCAGCCCACTTTATTTAATTACAGGCAGCGAACACCCTAAAAGGTACTGCCTAACTCTATTGGTGGTCCTTTTAGATTTCTGACACCCTAAAAGGTACCAAACCACTGACTTCAACCCATATAAGGTACAACGAACACCCCTAACCTTTGGGGGAAGGGAGTCCCCCCTGGGGTTTGTAGTTACCTTACACCTGATGGTGACTATCTTTAGCAGTTGATCACTGACCAAATGATTGCACAGGCTGAGGTCAAGCAATTTCAGGTTGGAATGTAACAGTATGTTGAAGTATGATGCTTTTAAAGCCTGACTTTTAGCGAGAATGCTGATCAGCTCTTGAATAAGTGTTGAATCTATAATATAAACAAGGTAAACAAGAATGGTTAAAGAATAAATTATATGCATAAAGCAAAATATTGAGAGGATCGATTGCAGTTAATCAGAAAAACGAAAAAATACCAAGATGAAAAAAATTAAAAACGCTTTTAAAAGCTTTGGACCACTCATGAATGCTATGGTACGCTGAGAGTATGCATTTAGTTGGGTAGAGCCGGAATGTGAATCCATAGAAAATTTGATATTGATAATGTCCGCGTTACAACTTCGTTGTTAAATTAATTAGTGCATCAATAGACATCTTAGAATTAAAAAAAAAACAACTACTAACTCAGATTGTCAAACGGTCCCAGAACGTACTTGTATCGCCCCGTACCAAGACCATTGTCTTCACACCACCATTTCATATCTCGAGCGATTCGCTGTAAACATTTTCTTTGTAGCGAAGGAATAACCATATTTATGTATTGATTTTTAGTAAATATTTCAAATGAAGGGTACTTTGGCTTTCACACGTACAAAGTCAACGACAATGTCTGTCTCACAAGAAGAATGTAACGCATATATTTTAAACACCATTGCACCACAATCAGTAATCAGAATTCCTGTTTGATCGTTCGTGTCCAGTTTTCCGCGGACATCAGACAACCTAAAGAGCCGACAGTCTATCAGCGTTATTACAAAAAAACAAAATGGCGGACTAAATCACTAACTAAAACTAAAAGACAAGTGATAGTTTTACTCTTATAATATGTCTTTTAAGTACAACTTAATCTCATGATGATGATTTTTTAGTTTCAATGGATGTTAATGATGAAGAGGAAGACATTTGGGATGAAAAGTCTTTCAAACTACTTAAAAGACACCTTAAGAGTTCCAAACACAACGAACAACAACATTTGGAAAATAGAAAATACTCGGGGCGGAACAAAAGCGTTGAGGCACCACTTAAAAGAAAACGTTTGAAGTCGGAAGAGTCTATGCTAAAGAAAGGATTCATTAAAAATTCTTGTAAAGAGATAACGGAACAGAACACTGGGCGACGGAAAACCAAGGCGAAGTGTTCAAAGAATAATAACAGATTTTCAACATCAAAAACGCATTTAGATGTCGATAAGCAGAGCACCAAAATTGTAGAATGCAATTCAAGCAATTATGGTTCCGTTGTCAGTGAATGTGGAAAAAGTACCCCTGTTAAAGAAGGACCTGAATCTTGTCTTGATCATTGTCCGAAGTGCCAAATGCCTTTCCGTGGATTGCATGGACAGTCACCTCAGTGGCATGTAGTAGAATGTCTCGATGAGAAACACAGACCAGTAGGTAAGAAATAAGTAAGATGACTTAATAAGTATGGTGGCATGAGACTTTAAATGGTAAAATGTCCTTACTCTCTGTTCTGAATTGATGTCAATATGCGTCTCTTTTCGTATATTGCGCATGTGCACAAAAATTGCATGGAAAACAAGTATATTGTGCCAATGTTTTGTTTGGAAAGTAGGCAGAATACTAACAGAAATATCGCATATACTTCACTAATTAATTGTGTGAACAGGGATCTTATTCATGAATTAATAATGCATTCATAGAGGAATCTCAAATGCAAATCCAGAGGCACAAGAAAGCTATTCAAAAAAGCCAGCTAGACTTAATAGAATTACCAATTCAGTTGGCGTTTGGATAGACGACTCTACAAAATGGCCCAATCAAAAATATTTATTTATTTATTTACAAAATTCACCAATGGGAGCAGGGATTAACCCACAGAGCACAGCTCCAGTAATGGGTCCCCAGAGATTAGTTACTATTTGCTAGAAGCACAAGGTATATAAATTTTTACAAGTTAGGGAGACTCTGAAGAACATGAATGAAGGTTGAATGAATGAACGAGTGCATTGCCCTTGGGTTGGTTGCTCTAAATACTAGTGCTGCTATCATTGTATATGTGTATGGTCAGACTTGGTGAGAGCTGTTTGCACGTATCACCATGTTATTGTTCAAAGTTGAAGCAGCTGAATCCACTTCTCACAAAGACCCCAATATTTGTTCAGGAATTGGAGAAATCAAGATTTATTTTTCAATTTGTTATGATTGCTGCAACCATGTGCTGCACGTGAAGTACCATTTTTGTAGTTATGAAAGTCACTGTGTTGAAATGTTGCACTTTGTTCGTTCCTTCAGTCTTTCTATAAATTGCACTAGGATATACATTTTATTTTCCCTGCAGTTTTTGTTGTCATCATGGCAACTTTTTTAGTATGTGTGTACAAGTCAGAACAGAGAATTGGCACATGCAGTTGTTTAATCTTGTAAACTAACCCTTACCCAAATCCTAACTCCTATAGTAATGTACACAATGAATCTACATGGCTTGCATAAATAAGTATAAGTATTGGGTAATATGAAAATTAGACAGATGACATGGCCAAAGCAGCTGAGAACCTTGGTCTGTGACTCAGCAGTAAGAAGACCAAGCACATGAGGATAAATGCCACAAGTTTTCACCTAAATACCTCAGTGCCAAGATGGTCTACAACTGGACACAGCAAGGTCAAGATTTGTGCTCAACTCTCTAAGGCCAGCCAAGCCTTTGCCTCCCTCAGGAACACATGGAAAAACAGAACCATCAGCACAAAGACCAAAATTTGTATTTTCAAGAGCAACATTCTTAGCACACTCCTTTATGGATCAGAATTATGGAAGATGACCAAGGGCATAAGTAAGAAGCTGGAGGTCTTCCAAAACTGCTGCCTCAGGAGGATTTTGAGGGTTTACTGGCCAAATACTACCGGAAACACTGAGCTCCATAGAAGAACAGATACCTAAACCATCACAGACCAAATCTGACAATGCCGATTGAGATGGATAGGACATGTTCTCTGCATGCAGCCTGATGCCCTTTTGAGAGTGGCTCACTGCTGGACTCCAGATGGCGGAAGGAAGAGGGGCCGACCAAAGGAAGCATGGTGCAGAATTGTAGTTACCAGTCTCCCATCTCTTGGTCGAAGTGGATGGGGAAGTGATTTTTCAAAACTTTAAATGCAAATTATACCATGAAGAAAATCTTAAATTGAATTTTTCTTTTGCCATCAACATTACAAGGGTAAGGATATTCTATACAAACAAAAAACTCATAACTGAAATATATGTTACACTATAAATTATGTTGTGCAGGGATGACCAGGCCCGGATGCCCGGGACAAGTTGAAAAATATGCTGGACAAATATTTTATTTCCAGAAGAAGCCCACCGGGCCTTAGCATTTGGCTAGTGAATCGTTTTGCACAACAAACAGCAGCCTGGGTTCAATTTTAAAGAAAATTTCTTGTTGTACATGGGGAAACTGACAATTACTTTAATTTTTAAAATAGCCCCTGAAAAGTTGAGGTTGTCATAAAAAAATGCCGAGCTGTACCGTGTTTAGAAAAAACCATTTGAGTGTATCAAAATAATTATTTTTGCCGAAAACAGTTTAGACAGTTCATCTCCCTTGTAGTAGAAAAACCGATGAAATCTACAAGCACCTGAGGTGTTGCGTTTTCTGACCAATGAGATGGGATTGAATAGAATATTTTAGCTGAGCCATGATGTCAACATTTTGTTGCAAATAAAGACGCTTGCAATGTTGCTGTTAACTACAATCTAATCATGCATTTGACCTGGAAGTAATCCAATGTTACTGTAGGTAAAACTCATACAAGAAAAATAAATTTAAAAAAAATTCAAGTTCTATGGCTTAATTTTATTATTTAATGTTATTTACCTAGACTCACTGTATTTAAAATATGTTGAGTTGTAATGGTTCTTTTATCTTTTTTTCCTGAACTTGGTTTTGCAAAGGTTCAGCCACTATTATTAAACCATTGTAAACTGATATGGGACAAGCAGCTCATTCTGCTGGACAAGCGATTTTTAAATACCACTTACCCAGGGACAAGTTTTGTCAGAAATATTTGTTAGACCCTGTTGTGGTTCAATTTTTTTCCTTGGTTCAGATTTTTTTAAAAATCGTTATCATCGTCATCACCATCACCATCACCATCATCATCATCATCATCATCTTCATATTCATCATCATCATTATCATCATCACCATCACCATCATCATCATCATCATCATCTTCATATTCATCATCATCATTATTATCATCATCACAATCATCATCATCATCTTCATATTTATCATCATCATCATTATCATCATCACCATCATCATTATCAGCATCATCATCATCATCATCATCATCATCACCATCACCATCACCATCATCATCATCATCTTCATATTTATCATCATCATCATTATCATCATCACCATCATCATCATCATCTTCATATTTATCATCATCATCTTCATATTTATCATCATCATCATTATCATCATCATCATCACCATCACCATCATCATCATCTTCATATTCATCATCCTCATCTTCATTTACCGTCCCTAGTTTCCCACTCCTAGGGTTGGACGTGATATGAGTTGCCTCCACTATTTTCTATCCTCTGCCATATCTTCTATCAATGATATTTACCTTCCTCATGTTTTCTTCCACTTCCATTTTCTTCTTCTTCTTTGGCCTACCTACTAGCCTTCTACCTTCCACTTCCAGCTCCATTGTTCTCCTAAGTATACTATTCTCATCCCTATGTTTTACGTTACCAAACCATCTCAACCTCATTTTCCTTAAACAGTTACTTTTTTCAAACCAGTTAATTTTCTTCAATGACAAACCAGTTAATTTTTTTAAATCAGTTAATTTTCTTCAATGACAAACCAGTTAATTTTTTCAAACCAGTTAATTTTTTCAAACCAGTTAATTTTTTCAAACCAGTTAATTTTTTCAAACCAGTTAATTTTTTTCAAACCAGCTTTAGTTAATTTTTGTTTTTTATCAGCTGTCTGAAAAAAGGTTTTATTTTAAATTGGGGACTATTTAGCAGAAAAATTGGGGAATTCCTTATATTTCACCTACTACCCCACTCACCCACCAATTTTTACTTACCTCCCCTTAATGACCCTCCCCTAACTACAACTCTGTGCTCCCCCTGTTCTTACCATTTTTACTTACACTTCCACACATTCTTTTCCCTTTTTTTTCTTCTTTTTTTTAAATTTGGTACACACCAAGAATTGAACAACTGGGTTTTGGATCTGTTTGGATCTGTAGTCCTACTTTATCCATCTCCACTTGACAATGCAAACAACCATTGCCAGCATGCCATTTTTTTTTAGTTTTTACCAGTTATTGGTTTCAGACCAATATGAAAAAAATAAACTGATTTGAAAAAATCAGTTTGGTCTGATTTCAGAAAAACAAACTGGCTTTGAAAAAAAAAACAGA
Organism: Zoanthus gigantus; assembly: GCA_025331005.2. Taxonomy (NCBI): domain Eukaryota; kingdom Metazoa; phylum Cnidaria; class Anthozoa; order Zoantharia; family Zoanthidae; genus Zoanthus; species Zoanthus gigantus. Next base: position 10,469 of record JAOBBB020142349.1, read on the forward strand.
TTTGAAAAAAACAAACTTGTTTGGAAAAACAGACCGGTTTGAGAAAAACAAACTGGTTTCAAAAAAATGAACTGCCAAATGGTTTGAAAAAATTTAAACGAAAATTAAAATAAAACTGTGCAACATATAGATTTCACAAATCACTAGTCTGATCATCATCATCATAATCATCATCCAATTTTGATCAGGCCTAGGGTTTATCCTTGTAAATGGGGGTGGCCAGATGTACCCCACTCTAACAGCAATCTCTCCAATGCCCACTTTCCATCTCACTCGATTCAAGGCATCATCCTTCTCCAAACCAACACTCTTACTCTCCTTCTCCACTTGCATCTTCCACGTCTTCTTTGGTCGTTCCCACTTCCTCTTGCCCTTCACTTCAAACTCCTGATCTACAATGGAATATATATGCATCTCCTGCTTTGGATCCTTATTCATAAAAATGCCTAATCAAAATGATTCAGAGCTAAGCTGAGGGCTTTGTAAAGAACAACTACAGTACTCAACAGAAGAAAGTGTATCAAAAATTATTTCCAGAACTAAAAGTATTTTCTTTATAGTTTCTTGTTTTCATGAATCAGTCTGCTCATTTCAGAACCCGAGCCTTGTGTCCTCATGAATCAGTCTGCTTATTTCAGAACCCGAGCCTTGTGTCCTCATGAATCAGTCTGCTCATTTCAGAACCCAAGTAAAAGTGTTTTTTTTATAGGTTTGTGTCCTCATGGATCAGCCTGCTCATTAACAAATGAATCACATTTCAAGACTTATTCACACTCAGAGTTGGCATTGAGACGGAGCCGTTCTACTGCAGTAATGCAGGATAACCATGTAAGAGTTTGGCAAATGACTTTATATATTTTATTTTAATTAATAATGAATTTTGTGGTTTACCTTTTTAGCTCACTGAGGCTACAATTAAAAAAAGAAGAAAGGGGGCATCCTATCACCTGTTACTGTTATCGTAAAACTGATACAATCAAAATGATCTAGTTATTGGTATGTACTTAGTGTTTAATATTTAATCGTGACTGGTAGCCTGAAAAAAAAAATTTGGGCCACAACAAGTTTCAAACATGACCTGTGTGGTAGCTGATACGTTTTAAATTACATTTACAAATTTTGAATATTAGAGCAGTATTAATTAGTACTGACAATGGTCAATGCCCTATTTCAGATGCCTTTTTCTCACTGTCTCATGTGCTTTTTTAAAATTTTATTTGATTGTTGAAAATGTTGACAAAAAACTGTCCTTAACAAACCAAAAAAATAAATTATATATTAAAAAAAATTCCAATAAAACTAAAAATCCTTCATTATGCGTCAGCATTTCCTTCTTTGTAAGAACTTCTAGTTTTTAATCTGTTATTGTGACTTGAAGCCTGAAAAAGAAATTTGGTCCATGTACAACCGATTTCAAGCATGACCTGTGTGGTACTTTTCCAGCACTCTTACAAATGGAGCTATTGTATCGATTCACTGCTGTTGGAAGCAGATCAGTTTTAGTGGGTTCTTAAGTGTAGTTGGGCAGGTGTGGTTGGCACAGTTAGTAAAATCTCCCCCCTCTGACCACAAGGACCCCAGTTTGATCCCAGCTGTGCTGAGATTTGAATATTATTTTGTGCAACCTTCTTTTCCACTTAATTATAGGATAACTAATAAACTTCCCATCCTTCTGGGGTAGTTAAAAAATGAGTACCAGCATCTGCTGGAAACTAATCTGTGATAGATTAGTGTCCCATCTAGGGGAAGTCAAAGATTCTCATCCACTTAACACTACAGAAACTGGAGATAAGTGCTGTCTCCATGGGCTACTTGGCTCATAAAACATTTAGCTTAGCTTAGCTTAAGTGCTAGTTAAGAATAAAAATGATTAGAGGTTATTACCACTCTAAGAATAGAAATTGTAGAGAACTTTAATTGCTTTATTTTGCTGGTGCAATCTTGTTGACAAGATAAAATTGCAGTAACTGCTAGAACATGTATACATAAGTTTGCTTTAAACTAGACTTTGGATTCTTTTTTTTTTCATTTTTATCCCATAACCTTTAATGTTGTTTTAGTAAAATTACTCAGGCTATTATTAATTAGTATAAACCTACTAACGGTCTAACACGCATCCTGCATTCTGATTGGCTACTCTACTAGAGGTCTATTTGT
>JAOBBB020142515.1:0-12617 GCA_025331005.2 Zoanthus gigantus
TCTTATCTACTATTATTCACTTTTTTAAGTGTCATTATCAAAAAGTAAAATTTTCTATCCAAATTGCTATATCTCTTCGGTCAAAAACTGTATTGCTCCAACCCTAAATTGAAGCATGGTCTTTGCTAATAGTACGACATAGCACAAAATAACTTTTATCCTATTTGTCCCTATGTTTTCAGATGGATGCAACATGTACGCACTGCGTACCTATTTTTTGAAATAACAAAGGGACCCTATTGTTTTTTTTTTCACTTTCCCAATTCCAGCTGTGGTTAACCGGCACAATAAACCACAGCCTTGGGGAAAATGGTCACTACGAAACCGTTAAAAGCCGAGAGAGCCTAGGATCTAGCAAAGTTACCACTTTCACCTCTGGATCCTAGGCTCTCTCGGATTTTTAACAGTTTCGATATGACCATTTTCACTGACCAAGGTTTCTTTCACCTCGAAAGAGGCCGAGTTTTCAAAGACCAAGTCGGCTCTCTCATTCTGGAAAGCGCTTCCCTCGATTGCGTGGCCTATTTATTCGCCTAATCCTGTGCAAACAAACTTTTGGACTGCAAGGGTTTTCCTAGGAGATATTTGGCATCGAGTGAAGCATTTCAAATGGCTTTCCTCGGGTAATGCCACCTTCATTCACTCTTATTATGTAGTTCTAGGGAAAAGCAGTCAAAACTCAACCAAGTTGGCTAAAACTTAACCAGAAGTCACAGGAATGCTTTAATAACACAATGTGTAGGTTTCAATTGATTTTATTAAATTTAAAGGCAGAAATTTTTAATGTTATTGGGAAACAAAAATTCCTGTGGTTATATTTGAAGTAAAAATCCTCAAGCAGATAAATGAAGCAAATATTTGAATTTGAAATGCACTGAATAATTTCGTTTCAGAATCGGGTAACGTAAGCCTCGTAATAAAATTATGTTATTTATTACCTTAGCAAGTTTGAATACATTTTTTACATAACTCAGAACTGAATTTGTTGTATATTATTTTTCAATGTCGAAACTCAAAGCTTTGTGGTAAAAATAAACACACGATCACAATTCACGCAAAGTTGCCTTTCAGTTCAAACTGTCCACGAAACTATTGTTTCGAGATACAAAAAGATTTTAGTCTTTACTTTTCTTCAAATAAATTTGTAATTTAAATGCTATTTATTGAAATTTCATTATAAGACATTGCGATAAAATATTAAACTTGATATAAAAACAGTAAAAAAAAAGTAAAGAGTTTAAAAATACGACGTTTCGAATTAATCTAAGTTATTATTAAGCACACCAAACAAAAGAGAACTCGAATATATAATCAAATAAACCAGGAAGTTATGCTGTTTGCCCAAAAGACGCAATCAAGTGAAAAACTTAGCTCGAGAACTAGTGGAATCCTTTTGAGTAGTGAGTAAAGGCTTGAGATCCCTAATGAAAAACATTTCAAATAGAAGACAATGAGAAATGGGGCATATGTCAGCCGAGGCAGATTCTGAATGTTGACCAAAACCCTCTCCCTTTTGTTGTGGGCACAACGAAAACGTATGACCATACAGATTCGTCAAATGAAGCGAAACGGCCAATCAAAACGATGCTACAAACCGAATCTCATCTGACTGTTCAAACTCAATTGTGTACAAACTTTTCTCAACAATTATCTGAACAAAATTTTTAATTACTTTTGAAAGGTAGGGATTTCTATTCACAAAAGTCAGAAAAAGACAAAATTTCCGTTTCCTTGCTGGTGAGCTTAAAAAATTCAATGATTTCATTTTCAATAGGACATGAAGAAACGTGTGGCTGAACGCAGCTGTTTTCCGTTGAAAAATGGCGGTATTGATGGCTGGAACTTGCAGCTGTTGTAGAGCAGGCCTTACTTTTTCCCTCAGTTGTTCAATCAAAGTTGATTGGGACTTGCCATCATCAAGTGCCACGGAAAGGTCATTGCTGCATTTGCAAAGTCGCAGAACGGATGGTAGATTGTAATAACTTTAAAAGCTAGATTCCGTTACCGCGGCACGCAAGTGCTGCTTTTTTGTGAAGTCTAATAAATTTCTTTGTAATTTTGAATGAAAGTAGACATTTTTGTCTCAACAAACCTGTAAAAACACCTACGGCTCTTTGTGTTGCCTTTTTGGTTTGTTTTGCTTATAAAATTACGATGTATAATTCATTAGTTATTCGGTTTAAATTTCTGCAAATCGTTTCTTTTTTCTTTTGTTATCTCGTTGCTGAACTCAGACTGAGACTTCTCAGGTACTTTTTCGGAGCCTCTCTCTTTCGCTAATGAATTGAATTAAAAGTTTTTATCAAATGTGAAGTGCTGCATGCGTTTGAAGCAGGGTGGCAATTGCTATGGGTTGTTATATAGCTGCGATATAACGCATGCTGTGCACACATAAGTGCTGAAAAACTCCTTAAAACACATTGTCTTTCTCCAGATACATCACTAAAACAATTGTAACCCTGATGAAAATTTTCTGGTTTGAATAAAGTAAAATTTAACATGATAATAAGATAAAAATCTACCTTAAATCTCCTTCTGCACCTCCAAAACGCCCCAAGACGCGCTGACGAAGCGACAAGCAAACCGCTGATGAAGCGAAATGCCCTTGCTTCGAACTGTCAATCAGCGGTTCTAGCCATTCGCTACCAGTCCCACGCGGAAAGTGGAAATCTAAAGCGACAAAAAATCTTGAACGATCTTCAGTGCTGTTTGACTCAGTCACGTACAATCACGATGCTTTTTGGCTAGATTAGTATGCTGCTCCGCTAATTCTACGCAGCAATAACCGAGGTTCATCATGTTTGGCGTTCAATTCTTTTAAACAAAAAAGGGACGCCATTGTTTTTTCGCTTTCCAATTTCCAGCTGTGGTTTACCGGCACAATGAACCACAGTTATTTAACCAATCACAGCGCGCGTACCATTTTGCTGATTTTGGTTATTTTTTAAAGTATTATAAGATGTGTCTAAACGGATTATATTGTGAAGCAAAAATCCTCAGGCCGAAAAACGAAGCAAATATTTGAATTTGAAATGCACTGAATAATTTCATCTCTAAACCTCGTTATAAAATTATGTTATCAATTACGTCAGCAAGTTTGAATAATTTTTTTTTACAGAACTCAGAATTAGACTTGTTGTATATTATTTGTCAATGTTGTCAAAGCTCAAAGCTTTGTGGTAAAAACAAGATCACACAGTCGCAATTCTCATAAGTCTATTAATTCAAGCAAAGTTGACCTTCAGTTTAAACTGTCCGCAAAACTATTGTTTCGATATACAAAAAGATTTTAGTCTTACTTTTCTTCAATTAAATTTGTAATTTAAATGCTATTTAATAAAAGTCCATTATAAAATATTGCAATAAAACATTAAACATGATATAAAAACAGTTAAAGCATTAAAAAAAACAGTAAAGAGTTTAAAAATATGACGTTCGATTCAATCTAAGTCATTATCAAGCACACTAAACTAAAAGAAAATTCGAATATATAATCAAATAAAGCAGGAAGTTAAATGCTGTTTACCCAAGAGACGCAATCAAGTGAAAAAGCTTAGCTCGAGTGGAGTCCTTTTGAGTATTAAGTGAATGCTTGAGTTCTTTAATGAAAAACATTTCACATAGAAGACAATGAAACTTAGTTTGGAATTTCTTAAGAATAGAGAACTGACTGCTCAATATAGTGGTGTAAATAAGATGCTTGCCTATGGCAGAATACCTATGTTCCTGAATGCCTTGATGCAAGTGCCATGTAGTAAAACCAACGTAATCAGATCTAACAGTATCAAATCGATCACATTTGAAATGATAAAATTTCATTTCAAAAATTTTCAGATTGTTTGTTGAAATTCTAGAACTAAAGTTTTTTTTTACATGTTAAATTCATTATTATATGATTATATAGTTTAAAGAAGGAAATTAGTTGTACGCTCTTGAAGATAAAAATATTAACTCATCCACGAAATCAAAGTCGATATATAGATTAGACTCTGGCGCCGTAGCTGTGGCGAAAGATTTGTTTTGCACAGATATATTAGGTGGAAAACGCATGTTGTGGAACTGAGCATAGACCCACTGACGACAGCGATTTCTTTCCATTAAACATGTCATTAGCTTTTCAGTTATACAAGTGGGAAGCAACAACATTAAATGATTAAAACTGATTAAAAAAGCAAAAGGATTACATGTTTCCAAAGGACAGTGGAGTTGTTTTAGACCGGAATTCGGAAACATTCTCTTGTTGAATTAAATAGTGTTTGAATCAGTTTCGACAATTAGTGTAGCATGAACTAATGTTAACACTGGTCAGTAATGCATGCGTACAATGCAAATGCAACGACTTATTAAATTAAAAAGTTACTCTCCGAAGAGAGAAAAACTGTATCTCATTTTTCCAATGATAACACAGTTATCAGCAGTTTATGCTCTTCAATTACACACTTTTTTTTTATAAGAACCAGTAAATTTTGCGGAGGCTCATTGTTCTCAATTTTTTGGCTGCTTCAGCCTCCATTTGTTTTTAATTTGTTGTTATTTCTGAGAGCGTTTTGAAATGATGAGAAATCAAAACAAAAATAGAAGGCATTGAAAAACGATGCTGATCGTTAGTATTTTGAGAAGATCTCTTTACATTTATCTGAATGAATAGTTGCTTTATTGGTATGATTAGTTTACAAAATATTGCGAAAGCTTTGCGATATTTGTAAGTAATACCGCTCTGAATAAAAACATTAACAATAGCAGTATACATATAAAAAATGATATAATAGTTATAAAAATAATAAAATAAAAGTAATAACATTTATAACTACAATAATGTTAATAATAACAATTCAGTATAATCAATAGAAAGTTATAAGGTAAAATAAGCGATTTATTTTATCTTATAACATTTTATACACTGGATGGATAAACATTTCATTATCATCAATACTGTATTATGTAATTATTTAGAAGAAAAGTTTTTTCTTTTCTTCATATATGTAAAAACATGTTTTGAAAAGATGGCTAGAAAATCGGGATCACTGTTTTTCACCAATAATTTAAGTTTAATAATAATAAGTTTTGTGTTAAGTCAAATTTATTTACATCAATATTTTTAACAAACAAAAGCCACAAATTTAACGAATTTTTTTCGTCATTGTAGAACGGACAATCCGAAGAAGAAAGTGTTTTTCATCTTCTAATCTACATTCTGAGCAGATTGAACATGGACGTTCTTCCCTTGGTAGTTTTGGAGAGCAATACCTTCCCCTTTCAATCAATAGATTATGATTATTATTCTTAGTTTTGCCAGTTCTAATAAATGGGAGACGGTGCTTCCGTGTATTTACTGTTCACAATGCGAAAATAAAATTACAAGCTTCAGTAAATTTTTAATTATAAACATTTTCACTTTTTTCAGCCTCAGCCTGAGCTTGTTCTTAAATTGTTCCTAATTTTCGGCCAAACTGAGCCTCATTATTCTTATAAAGTTGTTCTTATAAAAAATAGCGTGTACCCAATAAAACGCTAATTTCTTTACTGCATGCCAACCATATTTTGTTAGTCTATGGTCTACTGACTTCTTATCTAGATCTTTTGCGTGTTTTCGTTCCTTTCTTTTACCTAATTATGTAATAAATCGTGGCCAGTTGTTTCTTAATATAACACAATGAGTATAAGAATCAAAAGTCTTGATGAGACAACTCACAGATACTGCGCTTAAGAAAAATTACAAAAAGACCAAAACTAGCATCCTCCAAAGGATACTCGTTCAATATTTCGTGTCAAAGTGTGAGAATGTTACCCCTGATTTCCTTCTGCTTTTCTTAGTTCAGCTTTTCGTTTTCGAACGAACATGCATTAATGATAGGAAACAATTAAACCACCTCCCCAAACGAATCCAAGAAACGAACTCAAGATTGCTTAAACGGTAAAACGACTAAGGGGAACAAGTTTCCGTAAACGGGTTAACATTGCGGAACGAGACACTTTATATACAAAACAACCGCGCAAAGCAAGCTGCAGGATTTCATTACGTTCCACAAATTTTAGGCACATGAGAAAACTCCCAGCTATAATGCACTGCTGCTCCTAAGAAAACCGTTGTTTTTTTTTTTTTTTAATGTGGCAACCAAATCGGTCTCCTTGGCGACCTTTTTAAAATTTACGGTCGCAAGAAGGTGACTTACAAAAAAAAAACTAAGCTTGGATCACTAAACATATGAACAAGACTCATTTATCCAGTTGTTATTGCAAACAAAATCAATATCATTTTAAAATAGATATTTTGTCCTATGTTTGAATTAGGATTAGAGATGACTATTCGATCTTGCAGAGCCGTTCCTATATTATTCTAATTATTCGACAGAAAACTCCATCGTCCACAAACACTCAAGATAATAGCAATTGAATGGAGCCGTACCTGACAAGGCTTTAACACTGAGTATTCAATGCCTGTTGTTGAGCGTTGGTGTTTAAAACTTGTCAGTAAGCCGTAAAATATCTTGCTCTATCGTAACTAATTATTGGTCGGTCTTCTTTTGCATCAGTAATAATACTACTTTACTAGCACTTCCGGGTAACGTTCACACTGAAGCTTGCTTTTGTTTGTCATGACACAGGGAGCCAAGGCATAGTGCTAGTTCATCAATGAATCTCATTTACACTCTTTTTTTATAAGAATATTGTTATTCGGACCGAGGCTGGATACTTTTACTTTTTGGCCAAGTTTAGGCTGAAAATATGTTTACGAATATTCTTAGTTTTGGGAATATATCGGTGACATAAATTTTCCGTTTTTAAAATGACTGTGGTATCGAATAGCCTCAAAGGTAATAGATCTGTATCATGCTACACTGTATTTGTTGTCTTAGCGAGATCAAGATGTCGGGTCAGACGACACTTGGCCACTTTGCCTTCAAAATAAGTATTCCCCACAGAGGTACTGTGACGGAAACTGTAATTTCGATTTAGTTTCAACTGGTAACTCAAATCAATCAAATATGCACCAAAACTATTTGTTAACCAGAGAGGGTTATCAGTGCATGAAAAGTGAGAGCATGGCATTCAAAGACATGACGGAACGACAAGCCATTGGCAAAAGCAAATCAAGGGGAAGATTCTGCTGGCGAAAGCCCGGTTGAAAGTGAACGCTAACGAGAAAGCTAAACTAAAAAGGCGATTTCTTGAAAATCAAAATTGTAGCTCCGACAGGAAACAAAAGCAAAGCCAAAGACATTAAATAGAGGCGCCAACAAACAAGACCAACACTCAATTTAGTTCAAAGCCAAAGTTATCCATTAAGTTTAAGCTAGGAAAATAACGCAAGACGAAATTGCGCAAAAATACAACATCGACCAGTCTTTAGTTTCCAAGTGGGTAAATGGAAACGCAAGGATAATGGCTGCTGCTGGAGATGCGGACAACAAAATGCCGAGGATTGGAAAACCAACCAAATACAAGCACCTTTACCAGGTCCTCTTTATCAAATTCAAGGATGCTCGATCAAAAGGGTTCTGTGTGGATTGCAACTGGCTGTGGCGAAAAGCAGGCCAGGGTTGCGCAGAAAGAGAGATAACAGGTGACACAGACGCAGCTGTCCGAGAGCATGTAATCGTATCATTTTTGAACAGATACAACGTCAGGATGCAGGCACGTCAAAGGAGCAAAAAGGTCGCCAAGCAGAATTTTGAGCCAGATCTAAAGAAATGGTATGCCACAACTCAGGAGAAATTAGTGCGTGCTGGAAGAAATGACGACTTCGATGAAAATTGGGGCAGGTATCATTTGATGCAGAGTCTGAATGTTGACCAAAGCTATCTTCCTTTTGTTGTGGGCACGACGAAAACGTATGACCATACAGACAAGGGTGTCGTATAGCATGTCCACAATGTGTGGTTAAGTCAGCATGGTAGTGGTTTGGACAAACGGCAATACACGTTATAGATTTGCTTCAGACCGACTGGGGAACAGCCCAGCCTCGCCGTTATCCTCCGCAGAAAAAGAATGCTCATCAACGACGACGAGAAGGCAGCCTATCATTTCGCAGTTGATGTCTACTATTAAGCAAACGCATGGGCGGACACAGAGATGTGTATAGAATGGGTGCAAAAAAACACTTTCATCTTCTGTACAGAACGGTGATTGCTTCGTCCTTTTTTGCGACAATTTGACAACGCAGGTGTCGGATGAGTTTAAAGGGTCTGTATCCAAACTGAATGATGTAGTTTGGTTCGGACTACCAAATGCTACCGATGGAAAACCGTTGATGCCGTGTATGCACAAATCCTTAAGGTCCTTAACTGCCAAGCACAAAAAAGATGGCTTGGTGATGATCAGAATGCAGAGACGTGGTGTTGCGGTTTATACATAGTTAAGTATTGTATAATTATATTGACAGCTGCCGGAAGTAAAAATATTATGGTCTAGGCTTTCTGGGAGGTCTAAAAGAGCGACGGCGCGAAAAACAGAGACTGAGTAAGAAAATAAGGGTCGAGTTTTTTCATTTTTGTAATTACGAATAAGTAGATAATTGTGGCTTTCAAGTTTAATAAGAAGAAACTGTTCAAGATTTTGTCAAGTCAAGAAAGCCGGAGATCTGTTATATACGTATACGCGTCTATACGAGTTGAATTTATTATTGCAAGATGTACTGATGAAAGTTGGAGTCAAGTTTGATTATATTTATTATTATAACGTTACGGAGTTTCCACAATAATTTTTTTGGATGCAAAACGAAGCAAAACAAAACAAAGGAAAACGAAACAAGGTGGATTTAAGTTGTAACTGTGGTAAAGATAAGTCTATGGATTAAATGTTCGAATTTACCGTTCCAAAATATTTGTGTGTTTCTGCGAGTAGAGTGTCAAGACCGCACACGTTGTTGCTATTCGGCAACAACAATTGTGAAATAAGCGAGTCATGATTTATACAATTATTATGCTATAAAAACTTAACGTCAACACACTTGTCAAATAATAGACGTCAACAAAAACTCACGAACGAAGTATCACGGTCAATGATACGCATATTGATTAAAAGTACGTTAAGAAGGATACCTGAAAATTTGTAAAGCTATGCCACTAAGTTAATGATTATATTTTGTAGACATAAATGAGTGTTTCGTCAATCAATGTCTGAACGGTGGAACTTGTTCGGACGGAGTGAACAGTTACACGTGTTCTTGTGCTGCAGGATTTACTGGGAAGGATTGTGAGATAGGTAAGCCACTTTATAAAACTATTGGCCATTGTAGACTAAATTTCAATATCGTAACATTTATTAAACCAAAGTCAGCTTTGGTAAATCAAGGAATATATGTGAAATATCATACGGCTATGCCTACAACTTACTGGTTTAACTTTGTAGACATAAATGAATGTGCCGTCGATCCCTGTCTGAACGGTGGAACTTGCACAGATAGAGTGAGCAGCTACACGTGTTCTTGTGCCGCAGGATTCACTGGGAAAGATTGTATGACGAGTGAGTCACTTTATATACCTCCTAGCTAATAAAGACGCAAAGTCAACATCATCACACTTCTAATACCAATAAGTAGCTTAGGCTTCCACAAAACACGTCAAACCAATTACCGTGATAAATAACACAAGAAATTTTAAGAAAATACTAGCAATATTTTTGAAATATCATAAAATTATGCCAATACTTAACTGGTTTAATTTTGTAGACATAAACGACTGTGCCGACAATCCCTGTCTGAACAGTGGAACTTGTTCGGATGGAGTGAACAGCTACACGTGTTCTTGTATTACAGGATTCACTGGGATGGATTGTGAGACAAGTAAGTCACTTTACATAACTGTTGGCTATGGTAGACCAAAATTCAATATCGTCACATTTATTAAACCAAAATCAGCTTTGCTAAATCAAGCAATAGATGTGAAATACCGTATAGCAATGCCTATAACTTATTGATTTAACTTTGTAGACATAAATGAATGTGCCGTCGATCCCTGTCTGAACGTTGGAACATGTACGGATGAAGAGAGCAGCTACACGTGTTCTTGTGCCGCAGGATTCACTGGGAATGATTGTGAGACAAGTAAGTTACAAATAAGAAGTATTGGCTAATTAGACCTACCTTAATCATTCTCACACTTATTAAAGCAAAATCAACATTGGTAAATCAAGGAATATATGTGAAATATCATATAGCCATGCCTATGAACTACTGGTTTAATTTTGTAGACATAAATGACTGTGCCGTCAATCCCTGTCTGAACGGTGGAACAGTTCGGATAGAGTGGACAGCTACACGTTTTCTTGTGCTGCAGGATTCACTGGAAAAGATTGTATGACGAATGAGTCACTTTTTATAACTCCTAGCTAATATAGACGCAAAGTCAACATCCTCACACTTCTAATACCAATAAGTAGCTTAGGCTTCCACAAAACACAACAAACCAATTACCGTGATAATAAACACAAGATATTTTAAGAAGATACTAGCAATATCTTTGAAAGATCATAATATTATACCATTAATTAACTGGTTTAATTTTGTAGACATAAATGACTGTGCCGTCAATCCCTGTTTGAACGGTGGAACTTGTTCGGATGGAGTGAACAGCTACACGTGTTCTTGTATTACAGGATTCACTGGGAAGGATTGTGAGACAAGTAAGTCACCTTACATAACTGTTGGTTATGGTAGACCAAAATTTAATATCGTTACATTTATTAAACCAAAATCAGCTTTTGGAAATCAAGGAATATATCTGAAATATCATAAAGCAATGCCTATAACTTACTGGTTTAACTTTGTAGACATAAATGAATGTGCCATCAATCCCTGTCTGAACGGTGGAACTTGTTCGGATGGAGTGAACAGCTACACGTGTTCTTGTGCTGCAGGATTCACTGGGAAAGATTGTATGACGAGTGAGTCACTTTATATACCTCCTAGCTAATATAGACGCAAAGTCAACATCATCACACTTCTAATACCAATAAGTTGCTTAGGCCTCCACAAAACACAACAAACCAATTACCGTGATAAATAAGACAAGATATTTTACGAAAATTCTAGCAATATCTTTGAAATATCATAAAATTATGCCAATAAATAACTGGTTTATTTTTGTAGGCATAAACGACTGTGCCGAAAATCCCTGTCTGAACAGTGGAACTTGTTCGGATGGAGTGAACAGCTACACGTGTTCTTGTGCTGCAGGATTCACTGGGAAGGATTGTGAGACAAGTAAGTCACTTTATATATATTGGCTATTGCAGACCAAATTTCAATATCGTCGCATTGGTAAGACCGAGAAGTAGCTTAGGCTTCCACAAAACACAACAAGCCAATTACTTAGATAAATTACGCAAATTATTTTAAAAAAAATACTAGCAGTATCTTTACAAGATCATAAAATTATGCCAAGACTTTATAATTATTGGTTTAATTTTGTAGACATAAATGACTGTTCCGCCAATCCCTGTCTGAATGGTGGAACGTGTTCGGATGGAGTGAACAGCTACACGTGTTCTTGCGCTGAAGGATTCACTGGGAAGGATTGTGAGACAAGTAAGTCACTTTATATATAACTATTGGCTATTGTAGAGCAAATTTCAATACCGTCACACATACCAAACTAAAGTCAACTTTGGTAAATCAAGGAATATATGTGAAATATCATAAAGCCATGCCTATAACTTACTTGGTTAATTTTGTAGACATAGATGACTGTGCCGGAAATCCCTGTCTGAACGGTGGAACTTGTTCGGATGGGGTGAACAGCTACACGTGTTCCTGTGTTGCCGAATTCACTGGGAAAGATTGTGAGACAAGTAAGCCAATTTATATAACAATAATATAACTATAACATTGGACAAGTTAAAAAAAAAATTTTAATAAAAAAAAATAGCTTCTTCTCAACGTTTTATCTTCGAGCTGTTTTTGGATTTTTTGTTTACGCTCATTTGATAAATTATTTTGTTCGATATTCTCTCAAGGAGAATTATTTCGTCCCCCAGAAACGCCTCTTCCTGGTTAAATTTTGCCCGTTTGATTTTAGAATGTTTTATTGTTTGCTATAGTTTGCATTTTATTCTCTCTTCTTTTAGTATTGAAAAAGAAAATTATTTTTAAAGAAAAAAAAAAAGCTTATGCTTCCACAAAACATAACAAACCAATTACCGTGTTGACAGATAATAAAAGTATGCCAATACTTGACTGGTTTAATTTTGTAGACATAGATGACTGTGCCGGAAATCCATGTCTGAACAATGGGACTTGTTCCGATGGAGTGAACAGCTACACGTGTTCCTGCGTTGCCGGATTCACAGGGAAGGATTGTGAGACGAGTGAGTCATTTTATATAATTATTGCCTATTGTAAGACAAAAGTTTAAGGTCAACACACTTTTCATACTAATAGGTACCTTAAGCATCAACAAAAAGTCACAAACGAAGAATCGCGGTCCATGATACGCAAGTTGTTTGAATGTACATCAAGGAGGATAGCTGAAATCTTGTAAAGTTTTGTCAATAAATTAATGATTTAATTCTGTAGACACGGATGACTGTGCCGGAAATCCATGTCTGAACGGTGGAACTTGTTCGGATGGGGTGAACAGCTACACGTGTTCCTGTGTTGCCGAATTCACTGGGAAAGA
>JAOBBB020142599.1:0-12617 GCA_025331005.2 Zoanthus gigantus
GAAAGTGTAACAATAGAAAGTCGATTCATCCAATCATATCGCTGCTCATCTAATCGATTAAAAGTCGTTCGTGGTTTTAGCCAATCATGTTTGTCGTATCAAGCCGAGGGGGTCACTCCACGTGCATCCACAGGTGTTTATACTATGATTGCAAAGTTATTCATTTCAGTGGCAATTTTTGTTAAATATTGAGGTCATGTGACACCGCCTTTATAATGTCCTTTTTTTATATCTGAGTACAATGATACTTTTTAGCAAAGTAAAAGTAACAAATATTAATTAACACAATTCTCTTGAGTTTTTACTCGAAAAATAACCTTATCAGTTCTGAGGTCGATTATGAAGTTTCATTCGATGTGCTCATAATTAAGTAACTTTAATAGCCGTACAGAAGTGTTACTCTTTATATCTTCATTTGCTTGATAGCATAATTTATATCTATATAATTCATATCTTTTGTACACTCTTTGTAAAAGCATTGATAATTTGTTTAATGCTTCTAGAAAGTTTAATTATTATTATTATTATTATTATTATTATTATTATTATTATTATTACTTGGTCAAATGGTCAAGCTAAGGATCTCAAACTTTAATTTATGTGTAGACTCAAGTACACTTTTTGCATTTTATTCTAAAAAATAATATTTTCTTTAAACCATAGGATCAGTTTTGTGCTTCATATTGTTGTGGCCATAGTATATAATAATTGCAAAATACTAAATCTTCATTTAATTTAACATTTTTAATTCATGAGCTTAAAATCGAGAACTTTTAACAGACTATTTCATTTGAGTGCAAGTTAACTTTCTAATTCGCATTAGTTCAAAAACATTTAACACATCTCTTTCAATATTTACTCATTCACATCTTTTGAATATTTAAACAAAATTTAAATATTTACTAGTTGAAGTAAGTTGATAAGCATCTGAAATTTTGGTCGATGTTTGCTAATGAAGTTAAAAGCATGAAATCTTTGATGATCAAAAATCTATGCTGTTTTCTAAACAAAAATATATTCTCTTTGTTTTTTGGGACATTTAACTGTTCAATTGAAAACAAAAAAAAAGTAAGACATCAATTTGTGCAGGAATTTTTTTTATTTTGTTTTCAGTATTCTAGTTACATTTGATAAATTTTCAAACACACTAAACCATAGGCAGAGATAAATACTTGTATTTGAAGCTAATTTTCACAGTCGGTGTTTTGAATATGCTTCTATAAGAGCAAGAACTGAAAAATGGCAGCCGATAATTGCTCCGACTATACCAAAAATAGCTGTCAGGAAGTCCGCCACAAAATTGTACCATTTTAGTCTTTCATAACATATCTTAATGTGAAATATGGCAGGAAAAATAAACGCCAAACACATTCCCGTAAAACTACCGACTAATGCCATGTAAAGACCAAAATGAGGAATTATCACTGCTACAAAGAGAGTGAATGAAATGATACAAAGTCGAACAGCCAACGCCTGATAATACGCCATGTTGTCTTTGGTTTGTTTAGCCAAGCCTGGGTTCTCAATTCTACAGCATGGGAACTCAATATTTTCAAGAATATCAAATACGGTGTAAACTGGAATAGTATAAGATGTAATTGCTAAGAAAAGAACTAAAATATTCACCGACATGTGAAGCACGCCTTCCGGCAAATTATTGGTAATAACTTGGTCAGTGTTTTTTGTGAATGTTAAGTAGCCAATGAATCCGAAGCCGACTTTTACAAAGGTAACTGCTATGTATGTCACACTCATGACTGTACCGAACTGTTTAGGAGACTTCATGCTTCCTTCAATGGCGGGCATGTAGGGTTGGGACGAATAACTTACCACAACAATCCCTACGGCTGCACCGAATGATTTAAGCTCAAACTCTGGCATCGAGGCAGCATCCCATTTCTCGTGGTGCCAAAAGGCGTAAAGTACGACGATGGAGTAAATGACCTCACCAATAAAGACAGTTAGAAAGCTCACCCATGACACATGTGCCAGCGATTTCAGCAGAATATTTGGCAGAAGCATAATGGCGGCGAGAGCGGTCCAGTCTGCTTGCTGAAGCGGCGCTTTTGGGAACGTACTTCCAAGAATTGATCCACAGAGGATCATAAGCAAAGTGCAGTATGACACCTGCTCGAAAATTTGCGCTGCGTTGACTAAATGTCGCCCAAAACGGGCCGAGAACGCCTCCCCAATCTCGACATAGCTGTTTCGGACGCGGTACTCCACTCCATCGTTCGAATATTCATATAGGCAGTCAATGAGGATTTTGTTGGTGAAGTCTGAGATGAAGGCGATAGCAACTATACTCAGAAGTGCGGCGTATCCTCCATTCTTGACTACATAGGGCATAGTAAGAATCGCTACACCCTGATTGGCGTTGAAAATGTTCCAAAATGTCTGTAGAGTTGATGTTTTACTGAAATCATTTTCGTCAG
The DNA here is from genome assembly GCA_025331005.2 of Zoanthus gigantus. Classification (NCBI taxonomy): domain Eukaryota; kingdom Metazoa; phylum Cnidaria; class Anthozoa; order Zoantharia; family Zoanthidae; genus Zoanthus; species Zoanthus gigantus. The sequence continues at coordinate 2,436 of JAOBBB020142599.1, forward strand.
ATTCACCAAAGGCGGGATAATCTTCTTCCCGGAATTTTGACGATTTCGATTCGCTTTTGTCCGAAGCGATATCACTGTCTTCATCATCAGATTTGTTGACAAGAATTTTATATGCGGCAAAAATCTGTTTTTTCCAGTTTGAATTCATTTTAGAATAAAGATATCATTTCCCCTTTTTGCGTTTTTCCTTTTTATCTATCCCGTCGTTGCCCTGGACGCATTTTTTTTTTTGGCTTTGTTCAAAAGAAACTCCTACGAAATCCTTGCTTTTTTGTCACAGCCAGTTGCTTCTGATTCAACTGAAGCCAATAACCCACGCACGCAGAACACCTTTCCGGCTTCATGGTTTCATCGTATCACAGATGATACACCTCCAAATCTTTCTTCAAATTTATCCGAGGTGTGAAACTTTGTCCTTTTTTTCATTAATAACGCACGTCACCTTTAGAAACAGCACAAATAAGGACTTGACTTCGTATATACAAAGTGAAAGCTCATTGCTAGAGCTTAAATTGTATTAATAATCTTTGAGTTATTGTTTCCAAGCCAATTAGAACGAATAAACAATATATACTAGTCATTACGAATGATTTATTGATTTTTGCATTTCAGGCAATCTTCTCATTGTATGGGGTATTAGTTATTTTGCTATGCTTCACAACGGGTTTTGAGTTAGCGCAAGGTGTATTTATGATATTCTTCTTTCTCAGCCAATAAAAGATTGCAAGGATCACCCACGTAGCGAATAATATTTGTTAGCTAAGGCTGATAACACATTTGGATTTTCACGCAATCATTTGAAGTTTCCTACAAAGATAAATCGGCAATTTGAAATATCCAAAAACTGTTTATGGTAAATAAAAAAGGACCAGTAAGATTTTGTTTTCGGCCTTTGAGGTTATAATGTGGTCGAGAGATTATTTCAAATATCTTTTCAATGAGAAACCAAATTTTGATATAGCTGGCCTTTTGGTTACAGCAAGAACTAAACGAAATATTCGTGTTTGAATATGTTGCTTCCTATTTAGAAAGGTATAAAAACTAGAATCGAAGATTACCTTGAAAAACCAAAATTTTCAAGATTTTTTTTAAGAATAGTTCTCATTTTTATGGTGGTCCCACCGAGAAATTGTAATTTTGTAATCAAATCTGATGAAATAAGACAAAATTCTCGTAGATTCTTTTCTGTCTAACTATAGAAAAACATTCCCCTTTGATTATGAAAAAAATGGGACTTCGCAGATTATTTGCACGCCGAGAATAAATATTTATTGCAATCGCTTCAGAAATTAACAGCCAATTTTCTTTGAGTGGTAATTTCCAGTATGGGGTACTTAGTTTTAAGACTATTTAATATTAATTTGAAACTGAACCATGTAAAATATAACAAAATAATAATTTGTTCTTTATCATTTTTTTTTCTGATTTCTTGAACCATAAAATATTTAGCAAACCAGAAAGAATAATATAACGCGAAGCCGGGATCAAAACATAGCATAAGAACCTGTGGTTTACCAAACTTTGCCGGGTTTGGCCTATTAAAACTCGTAAAGCAATTAAACGGATTAGAAATTTCTTATTAAAAGAACTAATTTGAATTTAAAAAAAATTGTTGACAATGGCTGTAGAATCTTATTAAGAATTAAAATGGAACAAATTTACAATGTATGTTTTGGTTATGAGATTCTCTGTATTAACGAAAAGTCTTGAGAAATCAAGTCTTTCAACAGAGTATCCTCAGAGCGAGAGTTGATATTTTTATTTTATTTTTTTTCATAATATATGACTAACTAATACAATTAAAGCCACTAAAACTGAAAAATGAACATTCTTGCTTCTTCATACGATAAAAATCTTCAAATGCAGTTGATAAATTAGTCTCGGTTAGTTGTTTCTTGGTCTGCAATTCAACATAACTAAGCACATTTTCAGTAATTTTACTTTTTAAGTATTAAATTAAACCGGTTATGCCATCTTCAAACAGAAGTTTTATTACCTTCCTTAAACCGTTTCTAATAAAATGTGTTCTATCTTTAAAAAACTTGTTTAAAGTAAAGTAATTTTTTAGCCAGAATAATAGCGAGAATGCATGCAATTAACATTCATAATTTCCTTTTGAAAAGCTTTTCAGGCGTTTAACTTTACTAATTTATTTCATTCATGGGTAGAATAACTAAAATACTCAAAGTATTGGCCTTGTTTCTTTCAATTGAACACAACATTCTTCAAGGTGATAGCCCGAGCTCGTTGCGTGTTCAGTAAGACATTTCAAAACAATTTTTCATTTATCTTCGTATTTTAGAACAACATTTATCTTAACATATAATATATTTCAAATTTTTAAAAACGTCTTAGCTTTTTATTAGAACAAGAGGCTAAAAAATCCAAATTAAAAAATACATATACCAACTAGCGATTTCTGTCAAAAGAGAAAGTGCTGCGATAACAATGTCTTGCGATATATGCATTGAACATCAAGTTTTATTTAATGGACTTTTGCAGCACCTTGTCATTGTTTACTTTAGAAAGTTTATGCTAGCATATCAATGAAAGCTGGATATTGATCTTAAATCTTACAATGTCCATTTAGTAAAGTGTAAATAGTTTCTATCTAAAAGTTCTTATTTATGAAGTATTAGGTACTGTATTAGACAATTACACTGAGACAAGATATGGTTTTCTTTGTATTTGCCTTTTCTTGTACTGTTCTGGTTGAATGATAGCATTTAAATAATTACGGAATGAGAACTATCAGGCAGTTACTATTGTGATATGTTTTATAGAGAGCACACTTAATCTGTTAAACAAAAACTAATAGTAGTAGGAGACAATGGTAAAATAGAAACAAAAGATATTGAAGGAATTAGTCCCTCGTAATAGCTATTAGTCCAAAATCTGTTTTACGACTTAAGTGCACTCACTCTATCAGGGATATATGGTGAGCACTCTTATCCTTAATGACAAACTCTATCAACCATAAATTTATTAACAGCAACTTTATTAACAGTAACGTAAAGATTAACAGGAACAGGGAAAAAAAGTTGTTTTTATTTAAAACAGGAAAGAAAAAGTGAAAGTAAAAATAAACAGTTCTTGAACAAATATATTCAATAACTTTTGGTATACATTATTAGTTACCATTTAAATGGATGTCAAAATGTATTTATCCATCATGTTATTTTTAATTCTTCTGCATCAGTTTCAGCTTATAAAAATCAAATAGTTGTTCAAGTGACATCAATAAACTAATCGGGAACCCGTTATTGGAGCTGCGCTATGTGGGTTAATCCCTGCCTCCGTTGGCAAATCATGTAAATAAAAATAAATAAAAAAAAAAAATCAGAAAGAGTTATTTAACGAATAACAAAAACGTTTGGGGCGTATTACATGTAAGTTTACTTGATGTCGATTACTCTTGAGCCATCATACGTTACATTTAGTTGTTCTACATCAAGAAAGACTTCTTTAATTTCAGCATCTGTGAGCTGTTTGTATTGTAATGGCTTGTCAGGATTAGCATTATTGTAAACATCTACTATTTGTTGTATGGACTTGTCAAATAATGTAAAGTGGATAGGCTGATCATTTTCGTTATGCAAGCGCACTTTACAAAAATAAGCTTTAGGACAAGTGTTTTTCCTCATTGTGGCATCACAGCTTCTACATTCAACAACTTTTCCCTTGTCAGGGATGTCCACTTTCTTGTTGCAGTTGATGCAAGTGCTGTAGGATGACAGTTTAACAATGCATGCTATCGTAAATACCCCAACTTTATGAGAGTTTGGCAGCTCTTTAGGTGCTGTAATGTTTTCAATTGGGAAGGTAGGATCGATGCTACAACCAAGTTGAGTAGTTGAGAGATATCTTTTGCCATTGTGTACTTTCAGGCGTAAGTTCTTAAATATATATGTTTGATCATTGCTGACTTTAGTTGCAAATCTTCCCCACAATGTAAGTTTTGTTGATCCAGTGGTGTCAGTAAGTTGACACTCTGCAACATCTACATCTTGTTGTGTAGCTTTTCTGGTAATTTGTTTTGGTGGAATCAGGCAGTTAACATAAGCTTTAATGTTAAGAAGTTGTTCGGCGTAAATTTGGCAGAGAACCAATAGTACACTCCATAGTTGTTGGTGGTAGTTCTTCCCTAGTGAAAGATGGAGTTTGATCAATTTCTTCTAGGTTGGCTTTTTTATCTATGATAACATCTCGGGGATAACCTGGCCTCTTCTCTCCAACCTTATTTAATTTCACTGGAGACTTTGATGATGCAGCTTTTTGAAAAGTTTCTACATCAGAATGGGAAGGCTCAAAACATACGCCACGTACATTTCCTTTATTGGTTTGAAGGATGCATTCAAACCAGGTTTTCTTATTTTCATTAATTTTAATTGGAGAGACGTTGTGAATATAACAGTTAAGTCCAGGTTTAATGTCATCATCTAAGATAGGTGATTCTAAAAAGAAAAATAGAATTTAGATATTCAGCATGGTATTACAATCTCTGATTATTGGGGGAAATTGTGGCATAATAAAAATGTGTGAATATGGGAAAATGGTAAAAAAGTAATGAAGGGATGAAAATACAAAACAACTTACCTTCTATTTTTGTGTTGAATAATCTATTAGAAAAAAAAACATGTTAACATAAATAAATTGTTTCCTTAGTGAAGGAACATATAACATTGGTAACACATTCTGTCATTAGTAAATTACAAATAAAAGCTATTTTGTTTCTAAAATTTGCACAGTTTATTGGGTTGATGAAATGCACTGATTGTTGATTGAGCTATATGATGTAACCTAGATTCTTCTTCAAGCCTATATTGCAATGTCGAAGATGATTTAATGTTTGTTAACCTTTCAAATGTGATTGGTTCAATAATTAATGACGATAGGGTTTTAATTCTACTTATTGCTACATATGATATCCCAGGAGTTTTTTTCTGATTTACCAATATCTATCCATGCTTTTGAGAGAGTTAAGCCCTGACTTTTGTGAATAGTAAGAGCATATGCAAGTCTCAAAGGTAGTTGTTGTCGCTCATGAACCCCTTCTATTGTTTGAGATGATACAGTTATTGGGCAAATAGGCACACACAATGATAAATCTTCAGTAAATGAAGGACCTCTATAATCATCAAACTTCACTGTTACAGCTACAGGTAAATCAGGTAGTTGATGATTGGTTGCATAAATAATATCAACAACTGTTCCTGTTGCTCCATTACAAAGACCAACATTTGCCCACAGATTCATTGTTAACATGACTTTAGCTCCGTTAGCGAGATATATTGTTGGCTGTAAGCCAGACATTTCATCTGATGGTAAAGTTTTAGCTATAGTTGATGAATGACGAGCGTATATATTAGCACATGGTTGCTGAAGTTTATTTAATTGGTCATGGTTATAAGAAGACACTTCCTCATTACTATAGAATAATCTAGTAGCATCATCAAATTCAGCAATGTTTTGTACATTAGAAGGTTGGCGAGATAATAACAACTGCCAATCTTCATGGGTCGATTCACCTTTCCTAAGTCTTAACAATAAATCCCTGAATTGCTGTTGCTCATAAGACGAACCTTGAACTCTTTGATTAACTGTTAGTTTAACAACCTTATTAAACATGTTATATGTCAAGTAACCTTGTTCTCCAATAGCATTAGATGGTTGAGCATGATACAATGGTTTATCTGCTACTGGGGGTAGTTGGCCAGGATCACCAATCAATATTATTGAAATACCACCATTTATCTTATCATAACATCCTGTTGCTTGCTTACAGCGCTTATCAATCCAGCCAAATGTTGTCTGTCCCAACATTGAATATTCATCAATAAGTATATACTTAATGTCCTTGGAAGTCTTAATAAGGTTTGACCAGACAAGTCCTTATTGCCTCTAGGACCTACGGGTAGTTTTAACAATGAATGTATAGTAACTCCCTTGATGTTATAAGATGCCTTACCAGTAGTAGCAGTGACAGCACACTTATTTTGTAATAGGTTACGCAATGCATTTATAAGATAGCTTTTACCTGTACCAGCTACACCTACAATTATAAGACAGAGTGGCTCCATGTCATTAGACACATCTTGTTGATGGGCATTAACAATATCATATGCCAGTTTTTGCATTTCACTAAAAGTATTTATATCAATTGGCTCAAGAGCTGCAATGTGACAAGCTGAAGACTGTTCTTTTTTAGTTTTGATCCATGTAGGCATTTCCCCTATTTGCTGTTCAGTGTATCCGAGTCTACTACGATGCCAATCATATGATGGTGCTGATGTTTCAATAGCACTTTCAAAAGGAGTGTTTATATCAGATATTATCATCCATTCTTCACGATTGTGGGGCTCTGCTTCTGCAGGCGCATCTTCTTCAACCTCTTGATTCTGAATGACATTTTGGAGTTTATCAAACCAATCAGGTACATTGATTTGTGCATACTCTGTTTGCAAGAAATCATGCCATGAAATAATGAATGTGTTTTCAGTTGGTTCTTCACTCTCCCATATATTGTTTTCACTTATTTTCCAAGGCTTGTACCTTAGCAGTTGATACTTACAATACAATGCAAAATGTGGACCCTTTGGATTGCATGAATACGTTGGAAAAATCCGGGGAATCAAGTTATCTGGTAATTTTTCCAATTTACCGTTGACAAGTTTAAATGTTGTTGCAAACTGTACAAAGTTCATGTTCAAAACATGTAAAGACTCATCATATTGTTGACGATTGGCATATACATCAAGCAATGAATTGCTAGTACAAGAAGTGTCAGTGTTATCTTGTGATGCATTAGTTCTTACTCGGCGTGAGCCATTTAGACTGACTGGAACAACATTGAATGATGAACTATGAAGTTTAAGTGAAAGCAAGTGATGCATTGTTTCCTGAGCTGCATAATCCCTCTCACCAAGGGTTTTCATTACAATATTTTTAATGGCTTTATGTGGATTGCTTGTAGTGTTAACATGTTGCACAATAGAGTTGAAAGCCTGTGTTAACAAAGGTGATCTTTGTTCAGACTTGGCAGCATATTTAGTTAGATATTCAACACAAGCATAGTGATCAATAACAACTTGTATGTCACAATTAGCTCTCCAGCCTTGTAATTGAAGTTGCTGGTGATTATTCAATCGGGGATCATTTCTCTTTGTAACAATCTTTGCCCTATATTGTTGACTACTGCTGTTTTTACTATGAACTTTTTCAAATTCTATTTTAGTTTCAGTACAATGATAAAATTGAAAATGAAATCTGCATTTCAGTTCTTTGTCATTTCTTTTTTTTCTTAAGCAATAGTTTGTACTACAACGGGTGTGCCTTTGTACCATGTTAAGAAGATCAACATAATCAGAATCCATATCCAACTCAGGGATATCTTTATATGGTCTTTGACATGGATGAACATCTGGTCTTATCCACATGTCTTCATTTGGTGGGTTTGGATTCATTGTTGATAATAACCAATCAACATACTTACATGCAGTTTCAGCAGCTTTGTTACCAGCCTCAATATCCTCATCTAACTGGAATGAGTCTTCCACATCATTTTCATTTTTAAATTGCTGAGCTAAGTAACCTTTTAATGCAACCTTAGTCAAGTCGCATAATCCTGGATCATTATTGAGTTTAGCAGTACCATGACAATGGATACTACCTCTACCTTGGTATTCAAACCTATACCAGTGCCACTTGGCATCAAGTGTGTTATACAGCCAATACTTCACAAAATTCTCTAATCTTTGAGTGAAAAACCAGTCCACAAGGTGAGGATTATCAATTACATTTTGTCGTCTATCCTGGCTAGATAGGTCTAAATCAGCACTATCATAAAACAAAGAATGTAGCTCAGGCCAATGCATATCAGCTGATGAGAAAGTAAAAAAGAATGTTGGTGTACCAACATTAGTAACAATAGCTTTCAAATCTTCCTTAACTTTATGCCAGTAAGCATCAGAGCCAGCAATATTTGCAATATATCTAGAGACTTTTGACATGAAAACAGTTGAATTATTATTCTCTGCCATTTCACGAAGTTCTTCAATAGTCAAATGTGCTTCACTAGGGTTTTGTTTCAAAAAAATCCCTGTTTGCTCAAGGGTTCTTTTTCTTTGGATCATATTGAATGCCCAGTAAGAAATCCTTGGATGTTTAGCAAAACGATAAACCCATTTACCATTAACTTTTTCAGCAAACTTGATCAGATGTCTAACTCTATCTAAAATATTTACATCTCTTGTCAAAGCTTGATTTAGTTGGATCTCCCTTACCATCAGGAAATAAAGAAGGAAAAGCCATAGTAGCTAAAAAAGGGGTTTGATATTCATTCAAAGGGTGATCCTCCACATTAGGCCATGACATTGGTTATCTCCTGACAATTGTTGTCTTACAGCTTCCACTTCATGTTCCTGTTGTTGATCAACAGGTAGAAAACTACTCATATCAGTAGACTCATTATATACTCTATCTTCACTAGGATTATCAGTTGGTGGACCCATATCATGGTCATTGTTATCACAATTAATATTATCATCTGTCTCAACTGTCATCAGGTCAGTGGGTACTCCATTGTCTGGTAATGAATGTAATGCTATATGATCTATTTGGACATCTGAATAGTGTGGATTGTTTTGTATCAACCATGTTAATGCATCTGTAACTGCTTCCCGTCTTACGTTTACATCTTTGAAAGTGTCATTTTTGCCTTTGACCTTAACAACTATCACAGATGAGTCTTTTGGATATCGTGGCAATGATAATGCTAGATCTTTCACATTTTGGGTTAAATTAATACAATGCCCAGAGTAGCCCCTTTGTTCTCCTGGTTTAATATATACTCGCATAATAGGAAGAGCACGAGCAATTAGCATTTCTTCAACAAGAGAAAGACCCTGTAACTGAGGTGGCACAGGTGATGGAATCATTTCATTCTCAACTGAAAACTCTTTAGGTGATTTTTTGTCACGTGAACATCTTGAACACAAATAAAGATGGGGAATTCTAGGTCTAGATTTCAGAGGCCATGCTTCATGACACACAGTACATTTAAAGACAAAATAAGAAATGGACTTATGGAAATTTGAAATATTTTGTTTTGCCCAAGTTTGTTCATGTAAATTTCCCATGTCAGTGTTTTCAAAATTACTTAAATATTGCTTTTGAGCATTGCTTTCACTTACATTTGAAGTGTTTTTCAACTTCCTTTTCTTATAAGTTTGCCTATTACGTTCCAACCTACATTGTTTTTGATCATCTGTTTCATTAGAGATCCTCTTTCTATAACATGCTTTGTTTGCATTTAATCTTTTTTCTGTTTGTGATCTTGTTTGGTCAGAAATTATTTTCTTTTGATACGCTTTTTGTGCATTTAATCTAGCCTGCCTTGTAGTTTGACTTTCTTGTGAAAGTCGCTTCTTTTTATATGCTTTTTGAACATCTAATCTATTTTGTCTTTCAAGTTTAGTTTCTGTTAACTTTTTATGTTTTCGATATGCTCTCATTTTTTCCTGTCTATTTTCTCTTTGTACAGGTGTCTGCTCTAGTAGTTTTCTCTTTCTCGATATTTGAGATTTATCAAGTTGTTTTTCTTTCTCAATATTGTTTCCATTACTTATGTGAATACTACTTGAAAGTGAACTTTGAGTAATATTATAACTACATAAGGTAACAGTTGTGATTTCAAAGAATTGAGTGTTTAAATTAATAGCTAATGAACAGATATATTGATCTAGTTCAGCTAAATCATAGCATTTCATAACAACAGCAGTGCCATTGTCATCAGGCATACCATATTCATTGCATGCATGAGAATCAAAAACATAAAAACAATTGTCTGTATGTTTAATCAAAGCCATAACATAACCATCTAGTATTATGAATGCATAGTTATCACTTGTAAAAGTATTCATCAAGGCTGTACTTAAATTAAAATATGAAGAATCGTTTTGATTGTCTTCAGAATAAATAGTTCCTTGATAAAAATCTTTGTAATTTATTATTGTAATAATAGGTGAGTTTTCAGATAATTTTGCCTCGTTGGTCTTTACCATGTCAGGTAAATCAGTATTATTCACCATATCAGGTGATTGATTTTGATTGTTTGCCTCGTTGGGCGATTGATTATGATTGTTTGCCTCGTTGGTCTCTACCATGTCAGGTAAATCAGTATTA
>JAOBBB020142677.1:0-12616 GCA_025331005.2 Zoanthus gigantus
GTGGCTGTAAGTACTTAGTTACTAGCACACATGTACTATCTATACTAGTGTGATTAGGTTTATATTAGTTGACCAACATAACCTTACTGTCCATTTTAGTGGCTGTAAGTACTTAGTTACTAGCACACATGTACTATCTATACTAGTGTGATTAGGTTTATATTAGTTGACCAACGTAACCTTAGTACCCATTTTAGTGGCTGATAGTACTTAGTACTAGCACACATGTACTATCTATACTGGTGAGATTAGGTTTATATTAGTTGACCAACGTGACTTTAGTGTCCATTTTAGTTGTGTGATAGTACTTAGTACTAGCACACATGTGCTATCTATACTTGATGATTCTAGAAGACAGGTAGCTAGCTCAGATTGTAACGATATGAAAGTAACCACTGGTGAGTACTGATTTATAATGCTTTTGATTATAAGCTATGGTTATGGTCAGCATTATATTTCTTTCCAATGTAAATATTTGTGATAGGCTAAATTAGTTGAGTAGAAATCTACCCACTATCTATCGCAAATACTGCAATCTGATTGGGTACCGTACTCGCTATCTATCAGGTGATAGGTAGTATCTGCGGGATGAAAACAGGTAATTGAATATGGTGGCCCTTTCCCTCTTTTCAGAAGATGTTTCAGGACTTCTTATTCATAAAGCAATTCCAGAGAAAACTAAAATAGCAAGAAAATATGGTCTAAAAAATCTCAAAGGTAAGAAAAAAAAGAAGTTGAAGTGTCACTTTGACAGTTTCACTCGACAAAGAGTTGCTGGTGTATCATCAGCATTGGTTGTTTGAATAAATTCAATAATTTTTTATCAAAAAATGTATTGTTGTTCTTTTGGTTTTTCTTCAGAGATTTCTACTAAAACAATTAGCATCCTCGCTGTCAATTTCTATCACCAGTCAATAGAATGACTCAGGCTTTGCCCTCGTCATTTATCAAGTGATAGAAATTTTGAGCTCGTATTATAATTGTTAAATATTATGTCAGTTTGGCAATGCATGATTTGATTGGTTTAGAAAAGATCAGAGTCAATATCCAAAACAGTATGTAATGACACTGAAACAAAATGGTGGAAGGTGCTTCAGATCACAATATGGAGGAAATTACATAGTTCTCAGTACTAAGATATTCTGCCATTATCCACTTCCACTGAATTTGAATAAGTGTTAATTATGGACTGGAAGTATTTTTACTAATTGGAAACAAGTTTTTAGTTGTCTCAGAAAGTGTCCATTTAGAGCAAGCTAGGTTAAAGCTACTCTTGTTTGCAATTCCCTCAACTATCCAATTGTATTTATTTTGTCTTGAAGGCAATGGTTGCATGTTACCCTGGCAGTGACGCAGCATACAAGAGACATGTTGATAACTACAATAAAGATGGAAGATGTATTACAACACTATATTACCTGAATAAAGGTTGGAATTCAGAAGTGAATGGAGGTCTGCTTCGCATGTACCCTGAGGGAATGGAACCAGTTGAGATTGAGCCAGTTCTGGACAGGTTGTTGATCTTCTGGTCTGATAAGAGAAATCCTCACGAGGTGCTTCCCACAAAAAGCCCAAGGTTTGTATTCAATTTATAATGTAAAATTTAAATATCGCAAAACCCTTGCAAGTATGAAAACAATTGTTTTGAGCTCAAGATTGATGAAACTTGAAATTTATTTTGTATTTTTTTTTGGAAATAATTAACAAAATGCAAATACTTTTCAGTAAACCAACCATAGTGTTAGATAATAGTTAGAGAACACTATTAAAATTCAAATTACATAGACTTACTTACTCAAGGTCATAGCATAGTGGCTAGTCCTCTTTGAGATACTAGCCACGAAGATGGTAGGTAATCTGAAAATCTGTATAAATCTGTCTGTAGAGCCTTGTGGTTTTCAGTTAGCTTCTCTCGCTCTATCCATTTATGTTGTCTGTCCATTGATCAGCTGGCACGATGTCACATGGATTTTTGCAGCCCTCCTCCACATACTCCAGTTGCTTATCATATTTGCCGCGATGCTGATCACTCTCATATCATTGGTTACCACCATGGACCATGTTTTCCTCGGCTTGCTCCTTCTACAGCCATCAACCTCATGTTTCCTGATTTCAGAAGCCCAGCATGATACCATCTCCACATTGCCAAACCACCGAAGGCAAGCACATCTATTGGTTGTCTCAAGATCAATAATGTTGAGCTTTGCTTGAAAGACTGGTTTTGTTTTCAACCAGTTTTGAAGTAGGTGGTAAAAGTGCTGGAATTGATGGTGAAGAAGCTGATATTTGTTTCTGAGTAATTTAGCAACCAAAGTAGGCAGCATATTTATGTTCAGTGGGTGACGGTTATTAATATTGTGGTTTTCATTATCATGAAGTGGACAAGATTCGTTATCAGGTTTGCCCCCCATTTGTATATAACAAGTATATTTACTTTAGAATTGTTACAAATACTTTTCATGTTTTGCAGATATGCAATTACCATCTGGTACTTTGATACAGATGAAAGGGATCTTTATCTTGCGAAATGTGAGCCAATTTTTTGAAGTTTTAAATGTTGCTACCAATGATTCTCTAAAAGCTTTTCAGTTAACCTTAAAAGCTGTTTCAACAACAATTTATTACTCAAAATTGCAGATCAAGCAATGTCAAAGTCCTCTACAGTACAGCAGAGGAACAACAGACAGCTGCAGGTGATTATGATTGGTATGATAATAATGATGCTGATTGTGATGATAACTCCAAAATAACACTTTGATTGATGCATGTTGCTACTGTAAGAAATACAAGTTATTAGTGTCTTAAAACAGTTGTGAAATTCTGTTTAACTTTCCATGTCTATGGTATTGTCAGGGAGTAAGTTACTGTAGAATTCAAAGCTAGAATTCAGAATATCATGGAATGACGTGATAATTTTAATGATCTAGATGCTGATAGTTACTATCAGTATGTCCCATTGAGTCGGTGCTTATCTCGGGCTCCTGTAGTGTTTACCAGATCCTGAACAGGACGCTAATCCATCGCAGGTTAGCTCCCAGCAGACGCTGGTAGTCATTTTTGTTTGAAACAAAAACAAGAAAAGAGCAAGTTGCACTTTAACTTTTATTAGTGGGCCATTGGCATATTGATGTCATAATACTACAACCGCAGAATGCTTTAAGAATTATATTCCCTCCAGAAAGTAGTAGAACAACAGCCTCTATTAATGATTTAACTAGAGAATGCAGGCAAAGCATTGTCAGTGGTAGTTGATGATACAAGCTTGCTAATCGCCTATTGGTTGATTCTAAAGAACAGATGCTACCCACATTGCCTAGTTATCCCCAGTTAACATCTATCATTTGTACTCAGATTTTTTTTACATTTAACTCAATAAATACCTCAATTAATTTTTTATTTATTTGTTGAACCTTAGATGCCAAAATGCTGAAGTGATGTGAAAAGGCTCAAGTTCTTACTGCCGCTACTTCGTTGCCTTTTCAAACCCGACGTTTGGAAAGTCAAATTTGTTTAACTTGAAAGGATTCAAGCTTCATAAGGACATTTTCCATTTTAAGGAAGTGGCTATATGCCCAGCAGCCGGTCACGATTTTGAAAAAACTATATGCCCGGCAGCCGGTCACTATTTTACTCTCTAGGCAGATTGTCTGTTCTCCTGGAAGTCATTGTTTGATAAAAGGACTGCATCGTGAGATAAAAAGTTTAAAAAAGAGACAAATGTCATCTTAAAATCTTAATCAATAAAGCTTTGCTCACACAGGAGCAGACATAATGTAAAATAGTGAAATTGACACGACGTTTCGGCATCATCTCGATGCCATTTTCAAGATTAAAAAAGAGACAAATGTCATCTTACTGCCAAAATTTCTTTGAGCTGTGAGAGTGAGTCTTTTAAAACTAATTTAAACTGCTGGGCATACAGCATTCTGATATTTTGGTCTTCCTCCACGTACTTGTATGTTGTTTAGTGCGCACACAACTTGATTTGACGACGTAGTTTTCGACGGAATGTAAAGTCTTTACACAGTTTCGTTAAGGGGGACTGTCATTTATACAGCAGGTTTTTAGTAATTTTTCTGGCTTCCGGGCATATAGTTTTTTCAAAAACGTGACCGGCTGCCGGGCATATAGAGCATTTTCTCACAATCCCAGGAGATGCAAATGACAATAGGTGTAGCGAAATTTGTGTTTTGAGGAAATCGTGCTTGCTCATCATTGAGGATTACGCAGTTTTGTTTTGCCAGCTTGCTAAATCCTTTATTAGCTCGGCCGCTTTTTAACTTCGGTTTCTGTATGAAGCAGATGAAATTCTTTAACTCCGCTAGGGCCTGGACGCCGGCCCAGGTAAAATGCTAGTATATGATTTACCGACTTCGTATCGAAGATATAATACTCGTGCACATCTGATATTTCTCCTAGAAACTGTGAGAATCTATGCAGATGGTTAATTTTAATTTTTAGTCAAACTGAACTTTTTAATGGATAGCTGATGTAACGAAGTCCCCGATATAACGAAGTCCCCGTCATAGCGAAGTATTTTTTTTGGTCCCGGCAACATTACAGTAATTTGTATGGGTAAAAACCATATAACAAACACCCCGGTATAACGAACCAAATTTTGGGTCGCGAGACCCCATTTTTCCCAATATAACGAAGTTCACAAAAACTTGTACCAGTGTTTCTTCCATAACAACATGAAATTGAACCCTTAGGAAGGTTACGAGGTACGCTGTTTGTTTGAAAATTGTTGTTGCACTCTTGAGGTATCTTGATTTAACTATTTCAAGTTTTAAAATGCGTAATTTTTATCACGTAATAAATCAATTAAGGATGTCCAAACAAAAACGTGTCATCGCTAATTTTTTGTTGGTACCAAAACGCTGGTATATAAAGATCTTTTTCGTAGTTTCCCGTAACTTTGTAAGTTTTTCGTGGTTTCGTTTATTACGAACCCCCGTTATGAGGAAGTGAATTGTTAAACAAGGTCTGATTGGTTTGTAGTAAATAAACTAACGCAGAATATAAGTAAATCAAATTATGTAGTTTTTGTACCATCCCGGAAGTTTCTAAATTTCCAGCCAATGATTAAAATGTTTGATAACAGCACTAAACAACACATCTCACTTGAATGTAAAGAATATGCAAAATATTTTGGAATTATGGACTGTAAATTAAACTGGAAGCTATATAGCTACAAAGATTAGTAAAACTGTAGAAATTACTTCGAAACTGAGGTATTACATCCCAAAAACATACATTGCTGGACATTCATAAAACACTAATCTTACTACATTTACTATATGCTACTATAGTCGTTTGGGATAATTAGGCCTTCTGAGTTTTCAGTCTTAAGGGTCACTCAATTCCATTATTTCTTTCTACGTATACTCTTCCTTTTACGATAAGAATCTGCAAACATATTATATGATGTACTCAAATGAGAAGCACCTACAGTATTATAAAAATTATTCACGAAAATTTCTTTTTATCATAATTTATTTATTAATTATTCCCATCTGGAACTATAAAAACGATCATTTGTTGATTGGCCGCGATTATAATTGATCATGAGTTGTTTCGTAGGATTACTGCGACGCCGTAGTTTCTGTCAACTTTGAACGACTAATTTTTCTGAATATATGAATTTATGTCTATCTACTGTTTATAGTTTAGGTTAATGTTTAGGTTTTTTCTTTTTTATCCTGGCCTCCCGGCAAAGACCGGCAATCTTCCGGCTTTTTCTGTTTTCTCCCGGCCTCCCGGCAAAAACCTGAAATCTCGGCTGTTTCGTATAAATTTGTGTTGTTTTTTTGCTTGTCTTGTTTATTTGAAGATGAATAGGTACTTGTAGAAAAGGTTCAAGATCAAAGAAATTATTATTATTATCATTATCATTATTATTGTTATTATTATCATTTATCACTAAACAAAAATATCGAATGCACATGCGCAGTAGACACTTACGTCGCCAAATCAAAATTAGGGATAGAACTGAATGTTTTACATACAAATGGCTCTGAAACTAGTTAAAAATCGAGGATAAAACTGAAAATTTCCCGAATAGCGTAGCTAGTCGTAGGCGCCGAGAGCAATTAAAGATTAATTTCAAAACTGCTACTCATTTCAAAGTTTCGTCAGTCGTAGTATCACAGTGCTCAGTTTCTTCCGCAGTAAATCATCTCTTCTTTTTTTAGCTTTTTTTACCTTTTTTTTCAGCTTCAAAACTTAAAAACAGGATGCATTTTGGTATTTCAAAAAAAAGAAATCAAAGTTCAAGTTATCTCGAATTTGGTTCACGATTCGGTTACTGATTCGATTTCTTACCTTTCCTTGGCGACACGCCCCCCTCCCATCAAAATCACAGTAATATATATTTCTATAGCAGCAATTTTCTTTCGTGGATCCAATTTAAAAACTTGCAAGAACCGGCATGAGTAAGGCTACTGGGTAGCCTCCTGTTGTTTTTGGTTTTATCCTGGCCTCTTAGTTTTACCAAGAATTGGTAGACTTTCTGACCGCTAATTCGAGCACTGCTTTGTTGATAAGCCATTGTTTGACATACTTTAAGTTTGTCTCTAAAGTTACTTTTGAGAAGCATGTTCTAAATAAGGCAATAAAAAATCTCCCGGTTTTTCACATAATCTCCAGATTTTTTGCAGTCCACCTCCAGAGTTTTAGCTCTGAGGGGTCGGAAAAACCGCGATATTCTTATTTGCAAATAAATAAATTTTGAAAATTCGTTAAATCGGGGCTGCACTGTATTAGAGGCAAGTTTTCTTAAGGCTCTTAAATTCAGTTATCACGTAATATCTTTGGGATTGCGTGATCGGCCCTAATTTTTTTAATCATACCTTTGCTGTAAAAATCTACTTACGCAATATATCTCGAATTGACCGCTTATCACAAGCTTTAAATTTTAAAATAGTATTTCGTATTATTTTTACTGTTTTTACTACTGCTATCATGATTATTATCATGATGTTAATATTTATGAGATGCATAAAAAAATGACGGTTTGAACGTAAAATCTTTGAGCTATTGCGTTTGACCCACATAAAGCTAAGATCAGCCTTTATAGTTCGATGTGCCAAAAAGATTCCCTATTTTTTTCCAAAGGATATTTGATGTCACGCAATCAGTCTTTGGGACTACGTGATCGGCCCTGATTCTATGTCATACCTTTGGTGTGAAAATCTACCTACGCAATACTTCTCGATCGAACACAAGCTGTATATTTTAAAACAGTTTTCTGTATTTTGTATTATTCTGTTGTTTTTATTATTGCTATCATTATTATCATAATATTAATATTTATGAGATGCATTAAAATATGCCGTTTGAACGTAAAATCTTTGATCTATTACGTTTGATCCATATAAAGCTAAGATCGGTCTTTATAGTTCGGTGTGCCAAACAGGTTCCCTGATTTTTTTTTCCCAAAGGATAGTTGATTTCGGTACCGAGGCCCATATTCATAAATCAAAGGGCTCTTTATAGGGCAATAATTTATTTTTAAAAAATAACTCATGTAATGGCCAATATTTACATCGCTTTTGGTTGAAATCCCGTATATCCAGAATATTTGGTAATCTAGCAGTAATCAGCAAAATTCTGCCTTGGTCTTTAAATTTATTTATAACAGCATACAAACATTCTTTCTCTTGATCTTTGCACTTGCTTATTGCAGCGACATCGATTATTTGGACTTAAGCCGAAGAAGGGAGGGGTCGTGGGGACACTTTCACTTTCGGTCTACGGTCCACTTCCGTCGACATTGTACCCTCGCGATACTCGTTCATTGCTTGCGCATGAATGAGCTAAAAACCAAAACCTTATTTTACAAAAAAAAATGTCATTAAAAATCGATGGTTCGTGATAGTACGTTTCGTGACTTGAAACTGTTGATTGATGGAAAACTTGTCAATTATAATGACCATTTTGTTTGCTTGTCTTATCAGAATTATCGGTGTTTGCATGTGGGTTTTTCACTTCGCAGGAGACTCCGGAAATTCCGTTTGGGATGTAAATGGAACAAATACGTTTTTTGTGCTTTCCACTGGAGAATTTACGCTGGAAAGGTTTCCGATGGAGTTGCAATCACGTCAGGCCATCTTTTTTACGAGACCTGTAATAAAACACAAGAGTTTTTATACATTATTGCAACAAACGTTTATATACTGTACCCTTTAAAACTAATTTTAAGAGTTTTTGATCTCGAGCAAACAATTCTGCGATTCTGGGAACTCTGACATGCTATTCAATCAGACTGAATTGACAGCTATCACATATCTGAAACAAAGAGGATTGGGAGTCAGTCGCATAATTAGGAAAACGCATACTAATAATGTAGTTGCTCGAGGGTACAGACTTAATTGCGTGCTCAAGCAGAGCACGCTACCCAAAACAAGTGGTCAAACAAACGAGAGTTCCTTGGATGTTAATGATTTTTAAACAGTCAACACGTGCAAGCGGCAATGTGTTCACGTGATGGCTATCAAAATGTTAGCACAGTGGTGCACGGCCGGGCTTTGGAAGGAGATACGAGAGACAGCTAGTTCGAAACATGTTTAAGAAAAGAGAGAATAATTTTACACTTCACAATATCAAAATAAATTGAATCGTCGAGTTTTTCAGCGAAATTCATTTTATCGCTTTGTAGTTTCCATGGAAATATAAAATTACAGTGTGTGCAATGTCAAACAGTCAGCATGTGATTCCATCCACCAGAACCACCTCAGTCAAAGGACTAAGTTCGAGTTTTCCAAATTTAGAGGTTGTATGGTGAAAAAATCTATACATCGATCGTTCTTTTACACCTTTTAGAGTTTCTATCATTCATTTCTATCATCTAGTGCTTGCATTTATAGCCTTCCCGTTGTTGTTATATATACCACGGTTTTCGTGTTTTCTTGATTTTAGTTCATTATATGTCCACCGTACTCAACACAATCTTTATCTCGATTTTCAGCATCGATCCGTTCTTGGGCATAGCACGGTCCTTATTTGGGTACTCGGAATTCTTCAATCAAGTTGGGTTATTTTCGTGCGTAGGTACGGCGTTAAAATCTTTCCATTTCTTGTGACCATGGCGTGTTGTTATGACGTTCCGTTGCGGAAAAAATATTGCAAAACTTAAAATATCAAGTCGAGAATTGTAAATTATATTCAAAATTAATTTTTTCCGACTTAAATTTGTCTTTCGACTTAAATTTCAGCGGACAACAAAAACAAAAATTTTGAGGGCTTTGGAAGAGATTAATTTTAACAGTTCTCGGCTTTTATTTTTTGGGATATATTTTATGATTCGCCGGTTTTTTTTTGTTTTTTTTTTTTGTTTCATTTTAAGATTTTTAATATAAGGGCAAACAAAAAAATATCCTGGTTTTCATCAGTTCCCGCATTGCTAAAAAGCAACGCAAATTTACTTTAAAGCAGCTATTTGGCTGGGTTGTCGTTTAGAAAGCAAAGAGATGCAACTTTTGGGTTCTAGCTTTGAAGCACGGTCACTAAACATTAAAGAATGATTCAAAAAACTCATAGCGCGCGGCCAACAATGTTAAGGAACGGAGATCTATTTTCCACAGATATAAAATTCAAAACTGCTGAGACAAGCATTGCTTGTTAAATCGCCATCGCATCACTGACATAGTATCAAACACATCACTTTCATGTTTAAAAACTTCCAGTGTTCAGATCTAGAAACCATCTGTTTTTGCAAACCCATTAGACACTGGGGCACATATCAAGTCGTGATTTTTGATGCGGGGAAAAAGTGTAAACAATCATTCTCCTATATGTAGGATCTAGGAGTGGGAATGGTCCCAATTGTTTTTTTTAAAAAAAACCTCGCTTTCTTGTTGGCATCGTTGAGTTGATACGACATTATTACTTTTTTTACCATCATTCTAAAAAGGTAGAGAGAATTTCAAATGGATTTTAAAACATATTCTAAAGTTCAACAAACAGGCCGATTTGCACACAAGACTTCCTTAAAGTTAAAGTAAGTTTCTTAATGAAAGTTTTCAAAAAATAACACTATACTGAAAATGTTACATCTATAGCCGCTTGCTAGTTTTGGCGCCATGCCAAGTTGATTACAAGATGAAGTAATTTCCTGTACTATACGTTTCTTTAGTGATAAGAACGTTTATCCAACCAACAGCTGTGTATGACGTTTTCTCACCGGTGAAAAAGTTACGCGCTTCTTTTTTTTTAAAAAAAATGGCGAAACGTTATGATTGTGAATAAATCTCAGTCCTTAGAGAATAGAAGCCGCATTTGATCATCGAGTGGCGCCTGGCAACCAAGACAAATAATTCATATAAATGGCGGCGCGCGGAAATTTAAAGTTAAACCTTAAAAAAAGGAAAATCGCATGGGATGAGCCACATACAAACGAATAATCGAATGCGACAACCGATGCGTACTTAAGTTGAAAAATCTTTTACTCGAACTATATCATAATACATTTATACATAAACATCCTGTGGTTGCCATAGGGATTAACATATCAACTCGACTAAGAGCTTGGTCATCAGCAAAATAGATACTTTCTTTGCACATAAAAAGTGAGAAAAACAACTCCTTCTCTTCTCTGTTATAACCCAGCGTTCCTAAGTAGATTAAGTGTTAAAAGAGAAACATTATGTAGCAGAGAAGTGGGGACCATTATTGTCGAATTAATGATTCAAAATCAAATCTATATCTACGTACTTACATGGCAAAGGTTTCCCATCTCGCCACGATTTGCTGGTGCTGGTGCATATACAATCAAACATTAAACTCTAAAGTGTTATACAATTATTTGTGCTGTGCGAAATCTTTAAAATATGTTCCTATATTGCTAATAAAAGAAATAAATATTAATAATTGTAAATAAGTCATCGATAATTAAAATGTGTTCGTAGGGCTTGTTTGAATGTGGCCTCCGTTTTTATTTGGCGGATGTCAGGAGGTAATCTGTTATATTCTGTTATAGTTCTGGGGAAGAAGCTGTTTTTATATATGTCTCCTTGGGTCGCTGGGTTAATGATCGTTGCCTGTGATCTTGTATTATATCGGTGTGGAGGTATCTTTAGGTACGATTAGGTACTTGCTTTCCGTTACGGTCTGTTGAATTCTATTGTAAGTTGTTTTGTGTGTGTTTCACCTGGGAGTGTTTTTTTTGGCATTTGCACCTGAGTAGACTCCCAATTAAAGTCGATGAAAACGAAATAAATATTTAATCGCCTAACATGCATCAACTTTGACTTTCTTTCAATCTCGAGTTGTCACCTGCCATTGATCCCGTCATGGCATTCATTTTTCGTTTAATTAGTACTCTCAACTCCCTATTTATTGTGACTTTCGAATCGAGCTCAAAATTGTTGAATACTTTGTTCGGCATAAAGCGAAATCATTCAATGTCAATAACTTTAAAAACGGAGTTATATTTGTCTCTTAATTGTTTGTTGTTTCCCACCAATCGTAAATCAGTGTCCTGTAAATAAGTTTGATATCTTTATCAACTCCAGAACTGTCCAGCCCTATGGTAAAATTAGTAATTGTTTTTTCGAACTCGCAAATATACACTCTCGTTATACGCGGAAAAGCAAACTCAACTGGCATTTTAAAACCAGATTGTGAATCAAAGAAAAACATGGTAAGATCTTTTTTTTGTTTTATAGAAGTAATTTGTGTACCGCTAGTTTATAGTTAAAACGTTAAAGTAAAATTTAGATTAGAAACTTCAAAATATCTAATTCCTCAGCTTTAAAATAGATCGATGTACATATAAAGCTAATGAAACAGAGCTGCTAAAGGAATTTGGGTGGCTATCCAGACTGCTTAATTTATGAACGCGGATGAATTCTGAAGTGTTGTGAACTGAAAACTTTGACCATTGATTTCTGTTAAAAATTTATAACGAGATAATTCTTTAAATGTTGGAGCTGAGCCTGTTTGTTAGCTATGTCATGCTGATGAGGTCAAAAGAGGCCGAAACAACTGCCCATGTCCATGGCTGCTAACAGATTCCTGCTCACTATTTCATTGGTCGATTTGAGGGGTAATGCCTGCTACCAGCGTGGCCTTTGTTTCCATTTTAGTGGCAAAAGGTTTTCGCAGCACTCAAGATAAGAAAATAAAAGAACTTTAAAAACTTTTGAAAACAACACAAACGCTAGGTCACCTACAAAGCAAAGCTGACACGAATTTTTTTGTCGTTTTTCATTTATAGTGCAAAATCTAGTTGAAATAAAGATTTGAATAGAATTATTTCATCTTTTTACTAAAGATTTTTTTGATCACGTTTTCAAACAATTGGGATTCTTCGTAAATGATTATATGCAAAAGGTCAAAAATCTGACAGCATTCGACCTAATAATGAATAGCCGCTTGCATTCATACAGCTGATTATTTTGAAACAATTTATAAACCACATATTTGACGTATTAAAGTGGATATAAAATGACCTTCAGTGACCCTAGGCCACACCGTACTGACGTGACGTCAATCGTCATACTAAGAGGTGGGTGAAAATGGGGGGGGGGGGGGGGATTATTCAATCCCCCTGGCCAAAAGCTCCACAACCCCAAATACGCATAAGCTTCGGGGTTGCGCACTTAAGAACGATAGG